>JAPEBW010000768.1:0-39459 GCA_027405785.1 Ophiocordyceps robertsii
GGATTTCCGCTAATTTAGTATATAGATCTTAAGAGACGGCTTCGGCGGCTTTCTCCTAGATAAAAACGGATTCTACTCGGAGTAACTAAGAGGAATAATTCGAAGAGCCTTTTAGCTTGCTGAATTAGTAGTCGTTCTTAGTGGCTATGTTTTTTATAGATTTCTTCGAGAGGTATATCGGTATAAAAGTTAATTCGAAAGAAAGGAGGTAAGGAGTATTAATTAAAAGAATATTAGTAAAGGAATATAATAGGAGGGGTTTAAAAATTATAGGGAAAACTATATTAGAAAGTGCGTTTATCGTTATAAAGGGAAAGATTTTTATAAGGTTTTTTATGTTTAATATAGTCCTAAAGATTTGGTTGTAAAGATATAAGGTATAGGAAGGAGGAGGAGAGGGGAAAAATAAAGAACCGAGTCCGATAAGATATCGGGAGAATTCCGGAGAAAATACGCTTAGCAAGCCTAACTACGTGGAAGGTAGGAAAGAATTTTGCTAGATTTTGCCGATTACGTAAAAGTCGGAAAAGCGTCGGCAGGGGTCGGGGGTAAGTCCGGCTTAAAGAGAAGCCGGGCTTATAACCAATTAAGGAGTAAATAGGTATAGAGGAGAGCAGGCTTATAGCTACGAGTAAGGGGATTCTAGAGATGCAAAGAGTGTGCAAAAAGGTGAAGAAATAGGTAAGATGTGTGTATATAAGGTTAATAATCTATCTAAGGTAAAGGGGGGACTAAGGCTTCCTTATATAGACAATTCCTAAGCTATAAGTGACTTAAGTGATTTAGAAAGGAGCCCCTTATCTAGCGCAGTTATGCATAGTGGGCTAATAGCTATTATTAGGTTAATATTATATTTATAAGCCTAGGGATTAATCCCGCAAGGAATACGAGGTGGCGTAGCGACTTGGCACGGATTATGTATATAGTCTCTATACACACCTCTTCCTAATCTGCTTATATCTTGCTTATATATAGGTGGAATAATGCAAGGAAATATATATAGTATGCAAAACTGTATAGCGGATTTAATATATATTTCAGCGTATTTATATCATGTGTTATTTATGCTGTATTTAGCTTATAGGCTGCGGGAGAGTATATTTTACTCCCTTATAGGTGGCGTAGCGACTTAGCACGGATTATGCATATAGTCTCTACATACACCTCTTCCTAATCTGCTTATATATTGCTTATATATAAGTGGAAAAATATAGGAAAATATGTATAGTATGTAGAATTATAAAGCGGATTTAATATATATTTTAGCGTATTTATGTTATATGTTATTTATGCTGTATTTAGCCTATAGGCTGTGGGAGAGTATATTTTACTCCCTTATAGTTATTATATAGTAGAAAACTAGTAGGCTTTAAATTAAGATAAGCTACCTTAATATCTTACTTTAATTAGTTTAGTTATAATATTAAGCGTTATAGCTATCGATCACTTCGTTTATATATTTACTAAGCTATAAGATTAAGAAGCTTTTAAAAAGATCTTATTATATATAAGTATAGCTAGTATAAAAATATTTAGCATAAGCGTCTTTAACGATCTTCTTAATATAAAGTTTAAGGATATATAGTCTTTAGTGTTTATTTTTTTTTTAAAGTATAGTAACCTTTATAACTAAAAGAATAAGGGTTTTAAGATACTATTCTTATTGCTAAGCTACGTAATTATCTTTACTTACTATATATCTTTTATATATCTATTAATTAATCTTTAGCGGAATAGTAATTTAATTAAAACTTTTATATAAGGAAATACGCGGTTTATTATCTTATCTTCTTAAATACGTTATAATTTCTCTTTTAAGTTTAAGGATACTAGCTTATTGTTTTAATATAGTAAATATAAAAGAACGTCCGGTATAACATTTTTAACGCTAAGGATATAGTATACTTTAAGTAAGAACTAGCTTAAGTATTAAGAAGTAAGGACTAGCTTATTATTAGATTTTATACTAGTAAAGAATAAGGAATTTTAGTATATAATTCTAAAAGTACTAATATAATTAATAAAGATAACTACTTATAGCGTTTTTATAAATAGTACTATAATACGTAGCTTATAAACCGCTTATACTAAGCCGGCTACTTTAAGTTCTTTAAGCTAATATTAAGATTCTTTACTTTAAAAGACATAGCTTAAGTAAACAATAAGCTAAAGCTTAGTTTAAGCTACTAAAGTCTTTTTATCTTATTCCGTACCTTTCTTTAAGTAAAAAGCTATAGCTACTACTTTATATTCTTAAGATATATCGATCTATATAAATAGTTATTAAGCGGGGTTAAAGTAGTAAATCGCTTAAGGCTTAGTAAGCTTTTTAGTTTGATTCGTAAAGGCCTTTTTTTTCTTTTAAATTAAGCTAAAAAGCGGCTTTTATAGTATATCGTGCCCGTCCTTAGCCCCTTTAAAGACTCCTTCTTTCTATCTTACTAAAAGTAGCTTTATCCTTCGTTTTTATAAGATATTAACTTCCTTATTAAACTATAAAACTATATAGCGTAGCTATTTAATAAGGCTGATTTATTTTTAAGCTATTAAAGGTTCTTTAAAAACGCAATATTCTTTAAAGCTTATATACGCTTATTTATATTTATTAAGCCGATAGCGTTTAATTTAAATCTAAAGAGCTATATAAATAAGTACGCTAAAAAGGACTTTAGTTTGATTAAGGTAATATTATAGTTATAAAAAGCGCAGAATACTACTTTTAAGTATTAAAAGTGTTCTTTAGCTATATTAAAGTAAGTAATAATATTATTTACGCCCTGCTTAGCTACGAGTATAAGTTAGAGTAACTAGCGCCCTCCCCCTCCCGCGGTTATAGCGACTTAAGGTCGCGGCGGGAGTAGACGTAAAAGACGTCGCCTTATTAGCAGCCCGCTAAGGCGTCTGCTTCGCGGCCTACGGGGTTTTCGCTATTAGCGTTAAAGGAGGTATAAGGCTAAGCCGGGTAAGGCGACTTAGATAATACTTAATCGACTAAGCGGGGTTAAGCGTTATAAGAAAACTAAGGGGGAGAGACCTAGCCTTACTATAGGCGAAAAACTAAAAGTACTTAAGGTCTAAGCTAAGGTCTTTAGTATCCCCCTCCTTACTAGCTAGGTTAAGAGTAAGGGCGGCGTAAATACTCTTTAAGGCGCTAACCGTAAGGCTATTAGCCTTAAAGGCACTGCCTTTAAAAAGGCCACGAACCCGCTTTAGCGTAGCTAAGGGGACGCCGCGGGCCGTAGACAGGCTAAGGGTAGGCAAAGCGAGAGGCGGTATAAGGTCGTCGTCGTTATTATCGCTACCGCTAACGCTTTTATAGTTAAAAACGATAAAAGCAGTGTCGGAACCGGGCAAAGGGCTGCCCTTATCTTTAAGGACCTTAGTCTTAGCCTCGTTATCGTTATCGTTACCCTTATCCTCTTTTTCCTTTAGCTCGTTATTACTAATATTAAGCTCGGGCTCCCTTAAGTCGGACACGACATCGGCCTTAATAGCCTTTCCTTTACCCTTACCTTTAAGCACCCCCTTATACTTAAGCTTATAAGTAAAGGCGGCGCGCTCTTAAGCATAGGCCTTAGCAAGAACCTAGGCCTAGGCCTTCTTCTTAGCCTTAGCCTTAGCCTTAAAGTCCTTTAAAATAATAAGGACCCCGGGTAGCGGAGGCTTAAGCGGAGCAAGAGCGGCATAAGTACGTATAAGGTCTAGGTCGGGCAAATAACCCTTAAAGGCGATATCCCGGCCCTTATAGCCGCTAAAGCTAAGGCGGTTAGCTATTATAAATAGCGTATTCTTTATGCTTTTTAGGTTCCGGGCTATAGCGTAAATAGTTTAGTAGATAACTATAATAGTGCCGTTAACCTTATTAGCGAGCTTAGTATTAGCCTCGCAAGCCGCGCGTATATTGTTAACGAAGCGGCCGAGGGTGGAGGTAAGTAGCTTAACGTTTTTATTAAAGGAGGCTAAGCTAAGGGGAGCACTAAACGCAAGAGCCCGTACTATAATAGCGCCGGCGCGCTACTAAAGCTCTATCGCTATAAAGGCAAGCTTTATATATAGAGCGCTTAATAGACCGGCCGGATTTATACAACTCCTTTTAAGCGGCGTAAAGCTTATAGGCCGCGTCCTTACTTATAGCGGTAAGCTATACGGGGGATTAGCTAAGGTATATAGGCGGGTTTAACGCGAGACTACTTACCCGGAAATAAGAATAGTTACTTAAAGAGCAAGTAATATACGCTTTTATAGAGATAGCTAAGAGAAGATTAGCTACGCGAACTACGTATGCTTATATAGCGGATATAACTCGGATATATATAGGCTTAGTTTTAATAGCCTTAGAAAACTATAAGCGTATCGTCGCTTAATAGACGGCCTATATATATATAATAAGGAATTTTACGTTTAGTACTATAACGGGCCTAGGCCTTTTTATCCTTAGTATTTTTACTTAGTAGCTTAAGGAGTAGACCTATATTAAGGTTAGAAAAAGTAACCTTCTTCTTTAATATAATAGCGATAAAGATAATAAATATAATAATAGCAGAATAATAAGTATATAAAGGGGGCGGGGCGGTAAGTATATAATAGGCTTATAAGAAAAATAAGCGTGTCTCCGGTAAAAGAAAGAGAAACGCAAGCGTATGCGCGCGGTATATAAGAGGCTTTATCTTTAAAGCTAGGCGCGGGATTAATAACTAAGCGGCGCGAATAAATAACGGTCTTATTTAAGAATATACGTATATAGTAAGGCGCCGAATTCCTATTAGCATAAACTACTATAAGCTTACTTTTTAAGGTCGCGCTACTTATAAGAAGGGCGCGGGTCGAAATCCTATATACCCCTCCCGCCCCGTATTAAGAGGGCGGACGAGGGGAATAAAAGAGGGTCTACTGCCTATACCTTAAGCTTAGAGCGCGGTGCTCCGGACCGTAGGCCGCTTAGGTTAAAGGCGGCCCCGGCCTCGCTAGGCCGCGTCGAACTGCTTAGCGAGCGGGATATACTCGCGGCGGAAAGCGTACTCCCTTTTTCCTTACGTAAAGTTATAAGACCTTATGCGAGGCGGACTAAGCGCGAATAAAAGGAGGTTTTACCTTAAGCACTCCGGTTTTTCCCTCCTATTTATAAACATCGAATTTCTAAAAACCTAAATTAAGTCTTTAGCGTAAACTTAATAATAATAATATTATTTATATAGGCCGTCGCGTATTTTTAGTATTGAAAAAAGACGTTATTAATAAACCTTTAAACGTATACTAAGGAGTTTATAAAGCCTATAAGTATTATAAGCGATCTTTTAAGCTTATAATACCTTATACCTATAAACGTTTCTTAATAGTTTTAATAAACTAAGAACTAATAAAAAAACGATTATATATTTACTATATTAATAAACGTTTTTCTTTAAAGGCGTTTATTTATATTGCTTTAAAGCGGCATTTACTAAGCGTTTAAGGTAATAATAGCATTTATCCTTTATAAGTCTATTACTACTTATTTATTTTCCTTTTTATTTACTATCTTTTATACTATAAATCTTAATACCGCGAATAAAGTTAGCTTATAAACTTATTTTAATTGTTCTTACTTAGTTAGCAAGCTTAATATTATTTTTACTATATTCTTATCCTTATTACTTAATAAGTATAATCTTAATATAACTTATTAATATTACTATCCTTTTACTAAAAGAATATATATATATTTAGACTTATCTATATATATTACTCCTCTTTCTTTTTAAAGGTAAGGAAACGATAAAACGATATCTTAAACCTTTAATATATATTTTAAGTCCTTAGCGTAAATCCGGACGCCTTTATTAATTATAAGTTTAAGTAAGTCCTTAGTTCGGCCGATTTAAAGCTTATAGCTTACTATAAGATTCTTTTATAAAAAGTCCTTAATAAGGTTTATTTTATCCGGGTTTTCTATAAAGACTTCCGCTAGAAAAATAATAATATTAACCTCTTTATATAGCTAAAACTACTTATTAAAGTCCTTAATTATCCTTACTTTTTAGCTTTAATAAAGTATTAATAGTTTCTTAAAATAGTTTATCGCTATAAAACTTTTATAATTCTATATTATAATCTAAGTAAGCTTAAAGTTATTAAGGAAGAATATTATATTACGCTTTAATAGCGGCGCTTAGACTAATATAAGTAAGGGGTAGCTAAAACTCGCGAAAAATATTATAAAAACTAAGTAAATTATCTATTTACGTATTATTAGTCTTCGCTAAACTATCTTAAGTTTAGTTTTTATCCTTTTATATACCTTAATTTTCAAAACGAATATAAAGTAAATAAAGTCCTTTTAATAAGGAACTAAAAAATCTTAGCTAGGTAATATATTAGCCGCTAAGCGTTTTACTATTTTAGCGCTAATCCTTACTTTCGCAATTATAAAGCTACTATTAAGCGTTTTTAATATATATATAGTAACTTCTTATTAAGGGCCTATATATACTTAGTTTAGTAGCACGTAGCCGAATAATTGTTTATTTAAAGCTAAAAAAGGAAGGGGGAAATCTCTATTTAAGCTACATAGCTTTATACTTTATAAGGGTCGCTTAAATAGCCTGTACTTAGGTTAAGTTCGGGTTAAACTTAAGCTAAGTTCGGGTAAAGTCTTATATAACTTTAGCTATATATCGGCCCGACTTTAAGTCGTTCGCTATAATATAACTATAGCTTAATCTATAGTATAGCTTATAATACTATCCCCTTTTTAAGCTATTACGCACTAAGGTATATAACGTCGGCGCCCCGCCCCCCCTGCTCCGCACTTAGTATTAATCGGTATAGTCGTTCTTATTATACTTATAATTATATACCGACGCCTCCCTTAAATAACGTTATATTAAAGCGTTAAATACGTTATACGCTCGCCTATCCGCGCCGCTATATTGTCCTTAATAGCGCTAAGGCGGTATAATATATCTCCTCCGCTTACCGCTAATATTAATACTTAAGGCACGTCTTTCTTACCCGCCGCTTACGGTCTTTAAGTATAAATACCCTTCCTCTTTCCTTCTTACCTTTTTCTTTTTTTTCCTTTTTTAATTATTAATCTATCTACGCGCGCGCCCCCTCTTATAATAGCTTCGCCGCGCCGTGCCTTAATATATCTACTAGAAACCCCCTAGGCCCTATCTCCCGCTATATTATAAGCGTCTACCCGTTTAGCGCCTCTTAATACGCTTAGCGACTATACGCTACCGCCTTTATATTAGTCTTCGCGCCTGCTGTTATCGCTTAGTAAGTAGACCGCGATATATAGTACTACTATACGGCGCCCCCCTTACCTTATATATATTAGACGTATAGTATCTTTTAACGCGGATACTTAGTATAGGGCTTATTAAAATTAAGCCTCGCCCCGCGCTTATAATTATTTTGCTTACGCCCGCGCTAAATCGCGCTATTTACCCGTATATTCCTATTTTTAGACTATATATAACATAACGCTAACGCGATATTAGTATACTAGCGATATAGTCGCCGCTATAAACGCGCTTTAAGATTATATATCTTAAAGGACGTTTAAGGATTACTATACCGACCTATATATACGTTCTCCGATCTTTAATAAACGCTAACTAAAGGGATATTACTAATAATTACTATAGTATACGGAGTTAGCTTATACTACTACTATAGCGCGCTAGGCCTAAATATACCTTAATATCTAAGGTTAATCTATTAATATTAGCGGGTAGTAAGTAGTTTGCTTTAATTAAGTCGTAGTTCTTTATATATTCTATCCGTATTTACTTTATATCTTATTATATCTTATTATATCCCCTATTTATCTTATTATTATCTACGCTTAGTGCGCGTTTATAGCGTATCCTCCTTATACTTATTGTTTAAAATCGTCTTAATATTTACTAAGCATAGCTTAAAACTTCCTCTTATTTTTCTTAGTTTTCCTCCTTTTCTCCGCTACTTCCCTCGTCTTACCCCTTACTCCTTAGCTCGGCTTACTATTATTCTTCTATCTTACCCTTATCGTTCTTTATTGCGTTACTATATTATCCTTTAAATTCCTTTAAGGCGATTATATCTTAAAAGTCGCTAATTAGCTACTATATTAAGTTAGCGTACTTATACTACTTTACTAAGACTTAGCGCTATCTCCCCCTTTTAATCTATCTTTACCGGGCCTACTTAATCTTCTTTATAATATACTTTAGTTCGTTATCTTCCTTAATTATTAGTAGTAGCTAGTAGTTATTAACTACTTAGCTAAGTAAGAGGTTATCCGCTATGCGGCGAAGGAACTTTACGTATAGTCTTTTATATACCCTCCTTAGTATATTAAGTTTTACTATATTTAAGCTAACTACCTTTATTATAATATACTTTTAGTATAGTTAATTAAGCTTTTAATAAGGCCTATCTTTAGTATACTTCCTTATATTTAGCTATACCTTATCGCTTACTTAAAGTCTTTCCGCTAGTATATAAAACCAGTTCGCTGTCTCCTCTTACTTTACTTATAATGCGGCGATCGCCGTTTAAAGGAAGTTAGTAACTTCCGTTATCCTTTATATAAGGTTCTATATGCTCTTTACGTTTAGCGTAAGCGGTCCCTCCTTTTATGCGATTTAGATCGGCTCGATATTATACTTATATATAGCGAAGAAAGGGCTTATACTTATTATCGATACTACCCGATTATTAAACGCCGCTTAAGCATAAGGTAGCTATGCCCCTTAGTTATCTTACTTATAGTAAATATATACGCGGAGGTATACTTATATGTTTTAGTTCGCGCGCTTTATCGCCTTATTAGTTTGCGGGTAGTAAGCTAAACTTAGTTTTTTTTAGACCCCGGTTTATTAATAGAATTCTTTTTAAAATTGCCTTATTTAGTTTATCCTTTAATTTAAGATAATAGATTTTAGCATTTTATAAAAGCAAAAGTAGGATTATAAAAACTTAGTAGCGTATACTACTACTCTTTTTATTAGCATCGCTTTTAAAGTTATTGCCTTTATTAGCCGGTTTATTATTAAAGGTTCTAAGAGCCCTTAGTCTTTATTAGTAGTAAGTTAACTATAAAGTTTATTATTAAGTATATAAACGGCTATATAAGGGGCGGTAATAGTCAGAGAAGCCCTTTTTAAAGTTACCTTTAAATATACCCCTTACTATACGGCCCGTAGTTTATAATAAGCTAGCGTACTATTAATAACTAGCCCGGCTAAAAGAACTCTTAAGCTAGTATCGCGAGTATCCCCTTATGCCTTAAGTATCTTACTACTATTAAGTTATATATCCGTTAAGCGATTAATACTTAAAGCTTATTTAGCTCTTCGTCCTCCCCTTCCTTAAGGTATTAAGCCTTACTTAGCACTTAAAGTTAGTTTTTAAAGTAAAGGCGCCCCCTTATATTAATTATATACTTACTTACCTAAACCTTTAATTACTATTTTAAAGTAAGCGATTAATTACTATTCCGTATTACTTAAAATACTACTTAGTACTCCTTATCCTTTTATAATATCGCTATTTACCGCTTTTATATCTCTTGCTTATTAAATACGTAGGCCGGTTATACTTATTCCTTAAGCGCGTCTTAGCTTAAGTTTAGGTTAAGTTTTAGCTAAACTCCGCTTTTATTCGCCTTACCTTTATCCTAAGGTGCGGGGTTATCTGCTTTACTTATATAGGCGATTAACCCCGCGTTTTCTTCCCCTTCCTATATTATCGTAATAGTGCGCTCTTCCTATACTAATCGTTATAAGAGGTTTACGTGCTTATTACTAAGGGGGACTTAATATCTTATTAATTACGCGCTATTTAGGATTATCTATACTACGCGTCTTATTTCCCTCTTTTTAAATACCCCTTCTAGCTTATCTTAGTCGTAGCGCGATAAAGCATTAAGTACTACCGCTAACTTCCTTAAGCGGTATTTTAATATAAAGTTATATAAAGCGAGCTTTATTGCCTATTTACTTTACTTCTTATTTAACTTCTTCTTTATTATAAAGTACTTTAAATTCCTATAATCTATTAGCACTATAAACGCTAGTATATTATATAACTTTACCCTTTAAAAGTCTAAGTATTATATAATTATAAGTAACTTCTTATTATAAATCGGGTAGTTATACTCCGCTATATTAAGTCGTTTTAAGAAGAAACCTATTAAGTATTATATCCTATCCGGTCTTACTTATATTAGCATGCCGCTTATCGTATATTTAAAGTAGTCCGCCTTTAAGTATATTTCCCTCTTAAGGTTATATAGTTATAGTATTAGCGTATTATAAAATGCCTTTTAGATAAACTTAAACGCGGCTTAGTGCTTAATAGTTTATAAGAATATCGCGTTTTTTTTATAAAGGCCGTTTAAGCACCGCGAGGCCTTAGTATAAAGCGGGATAAAAGCATAGTAGTAATTTGCAAACTTAAGGAAGCTTTAAACGCCCCTTACGTTCTTAAGCGCTTACTATATCCGGATAGCTTAAATCTTCTTTAAGTCGCACTAAACTTTACCTTTAGCCTATATAATAAAACCTAAGTACTTTACTTCTTTTATTATAAAGTTATATTTCTATAGGTTTAATATAAGGCCTACCTTTTATAACTTTTTAAGTACCTTCGCTACCTTATCTTAGTAGTTATAAAGCGACCTTAATAAGTAAATTAAAACGTTATTTATATACGCTATAACGAACTTATAAAAATAGTCTTTTAACACTTAGTTAATATAGCGTTAAAAGGTAGCCGGTATTCTTATAAGGCTAAATAGGCATACTTACTATTTAAATAGTTTAAACCTTA
This sequence comes from Ophiocordyceps robertsii, assembly GCA_027405785.1. NCBI lineage: Eukaryota > Fungi > Ascomycota > Sordariomycetes > Hypocreales > Ophiocordycipitaceae > Ophiocordyceps > Ophiocordyceps robertsii. Next base: position 10,801 of record JAPEBW010000768.1, read on the forward strand.
TCTAAAAAGCTATCTTAAACTCGTAGCCTTTTATAATTTTAATTTTATAAAATACTACGATAATATTAAGTTTCGTAAACTAATATACTTTCGCTAGTATCTTTAGCATTTCTATAATTAATAGTAGTATATATTAGTCCCTTTTCGTAATTATATTTAAGGCTTAGTAATCGCAGTAAAAGCATAGTTAGCCGTTAGCCTTTCTTATAAATAATACTAGCACCGCGGCTAACAAACTGCTTAAGCGGATAAGGTTTGCTTTTAGAAGCTCGTTTAAAGTCTTTTAAAAGATAAGGAGTTCTTCTTTCGATATATTGTAAAGGGGCTCTTATAATAATAGCGGCTCCTTACTATCTTTATTTAAAGTAAGATAGATCTTATAGTCTACGCTTAGTCGGAATAAAGGTTACTTAAGTGCCTTTATAAGTACGAAAAGGTCTAAATAAGCTTATAGTGCTTAAGCCGGGATATAGTCCGCCGGGTTAAGCGCCGTCTTTAGCTAAAGGGCCCTCTTTATATCCTTTATCGTAACTGCCTTTACGTTAAGCGCTTATCGTTGCCCTTAGTTATCCCTTTAAGCCTTTTCTTATTAGCACTCCGCTGCGAAGATAAAAGCGCTTACTAGCTTCGCCTCTTAAATATTCGCGATCTTTATAGCTTCCTTTAATTCTTAAAGGCCGATTTAAATCCCCGCTTTTCCGTGCCGGATTTAATCCCTCTTAACGTTATAAACTACCTTATTCTTCTTTATTTATAGTCTCCTTAAGAACACGTTATAGCTTAACTTTAGTACTATATAGGCGAATATCTATTTTAAGTGCCCGTTAATCTTTATCTTAAACGCTATAATCCTCTTTATTTAAAGCGTTAGTACGTCCTTCGAAAAGGGCAATAGCAGCCTCCTTATCCTATCCGCAAAAGGTATTTATAGCCTTATCGCTACCCCCTCGCTTATTATAATATAGTAATTATAACTTATATCTATAAGTGCGTTAAGCCCTTTCTTCTTATTAATACTAACCTTAAGTAGTACTAAGTTTAGTATAAGGTGCTTCTTTATTAACCTTTAAGCCGTTTGCTATTTCTCCTTCTCTTTTAGCGCTTAACTTTATATTAAGGTTCCTCTTTTCTTAAATCGGAATCTACTTCGGTTACCTCCTTAGTTATAGCTTTAGCTATTTATAAGGTTCCTTCTTTCTTCTTTTTATAAAAGCGGGCGATATACCTTATTACCTTATAAGCAAAACACCTTTATATATTAAGCTAGCTTTATCCTCCTCTTAGCTAGGTTATAGCGTTAATTTTACTTATTAAGGTATTACCTTTTAAGTCTTTTCGGTCTTAAGTTACCCCCCTTATTACTTTCTTCTAGCCTTAAAATAGCTACTTAGTTTACTAAACCTTTTTTAGCTTTACCGCGATCTATACTACTTTATTAATATACGCTAAGAAGCTTAAGGTTAAGAGGTCGACTATTGCGAGTACCTCCTTAAGGCGAAGGCCTAAGGCGCCTTTTAAAAATATAATCTATATATCGTATAGCTATAACCCCCCTCCCGCCTTAAAGAGCCTTTGCTTAAACTTAAGGAGGAACGCCGCAAATATCTAGTTCTCTCCTTATTTAATTATACGGATAGCCGCCGCCGCCCGCGATTAAATATCGACATTAAGGTAGATTAAATCGAGGTACTTAAGGAATTCCTATTAATCGTAACCTTAATCCGCGCCGGTGCTATAGTAAGTCGCTATAGTTTACTATAGCCCCGTATTTAAGTAGTTATAGATTAAGTAAAAAACCTCCTTTAAGCTTAAGAAGAAGTTTTAGTCGATCTTATACTTTTCCCGTATATATCGTGCTTAAAGCGTAAAGTAGCGCCGCTAGCCGTTAAATTTCCTTAGCGCTAAGAGTAGCTTTTATTAGTCCTTTTTCTTTATTGCTTCCTTCTTTATTGCGGGTATTATAGCCCCCGCTATCGTATTATAAGGTAGTATTAAACTACCGATTAGTAGGCCGGCCCCTCCTTATATATACGTCCTTACTATTTCCTTTAGCTTTTATATTAAGGCCTTAAACTAGCCTATTAGCTATTAGATCTACTATTAGCTTACTTAAACTTAGTAGCTTATTTTAACGGCCCTTACTTATAGTAAGAGGATCGCTTATTCGACCCTCGTTTAAATATCGGCCTCTTTTAGCCCTCCTTCTTAAGCTTTATAAGCATAGCCCCCTTATACTAAGTAAGCTTCTTACTTATGCTATATCGTAGTTAGTAAGTCTCTTTCTAAGTTATATAACTTTATCTAAAAGGAGCTTTAAATATATTAAAGGCCTATATATACTTAGTTTAGTAGCATATAGCCGAATAATTATTTATTTAAAGCTAAAAAGAGAAGGGGGAAATCTTTATCTAGGCTATATAGCTTCGTACTTTATAGGGGTCGCTTAAGTAGCCCGTACTTAGGTTAAGTTCGGGTCGAACTTAGGCTAAGTTTAGGTAAAGTCTTATATAACTTCGGCTATATATTAGCCCGACTTTAAGTCGTTCGCTATAGTATTACTATAGCTTAATCTACGGCAGAGCCCGTAACACTTTTACTTATTTTATAGTAACCGTTTTTCTTACTCCTTAAATAGTAATTCGTTTAAAGAAGTTTATAGTTATATCTTAAAAAGTCTTTATTAAGTCGGCTTAAATAAAGCTTTAGTTTACTTTAATATTTATATAAGCTTTAATGCTTATCTTAGGCCTTTTTATTTTAATAATTAGTAAGCGTATATAAGTAAATTGTTATAGCTTATTTAAGCTTAATAGTTAAATGTTAAGAGAAGCCTTAACTATTTAAACGCTTAATAGCTTTTTAATAACTACTTACTATACTAAGCTACGTCTTTATATAGCAACGTTTAAGCGATAGTTAAGGGGGTGTTTATCTTTAACATACTAATAAAGTTTATTCTTTAAAGTAAGTACTTTGCTATAACATTTAAATACCTTATTAGCCTCTTAAACTAAGTTTACTATAATATAGATTATAGTTACTTTTAAGCTTTTATTAGTATTTATTTTAGCTCTTTCCGTATTATACTCTTCTTCTTTTAAATAGTTATTAATTTCTATTATAATTCCTTTCTTAGTTATAAAGTATACTTAGTTTAGCTTTAGTATTAATTAGTATATAGTCTTAAAAGTCCTTTTTTTTAAAGGTAAAAGACCTTAGCTTATATCTTTAGCTATTTTAATAAGTTCCTCCCTTAACTTAAAGAACGCTATAAGGCTTATAGTTTATCCGCTTTTACTAAGCGGTTTAAGAACATAACTCGCGGTTTTAGCAAGCTTTTAATAAATAGTTAAGGCGCCTTAAACTATCCTTTAAGTATGTATAAGGTATAGCTAGTCGGCCTTTACCTTTTTATAAGTTAAACTTATTTTTTTTATACTAATAAGTGCTTTTAAGATCCTTAAGTATTTTTTAACTAATAGCTAAGAAAGAATTTCCTTATATTCGTTAATCTATTTATTAATATCCTTATTTTTTACTAAATAGTATAAGGAATTTTATAAATAAATATTTAGCTTTTAGTAAATTCCTATAATTAAGTAGTTTAGCTAATAAAGCATAGCCTTAGCTTTATATTATAAGCGAGATATTTAAGACTTTAAGTTAGATCTTATTACTTTATCTTTAATAATAAAGTGCTCTTTATTAAGTGCTTATATTGCTATATTTAAGCGGTTTTTAAACCGTTTTTATAAAGCGGAGATTTTTCGGCTTAGTTTAATACCGGGCTTACTAAGCTCTTTTTATTATAGTTTTAAAAAGTCTCCGAAATACTATTCCGCCGCGCTTTTTAAAAGAGAAGAAGGCAATAAAATAGCTAATTTATTTATATAGGCTTTACTTTTATTAGTATTTTAGCGGATAAAGTTAAAAAAACGGTTTACTCCTTAAATATACTAGCTTTATTATCTTTTTAGACTTTATTAAAAGATACTTTTAATAGTCTTAATAAGTTAAATCTCCTTATATCTCTTGCTTATAATTAAGGTTTTTCTTAAGGCTTAATAAGCGCGATTTCTTTTTTTAGTGCTTAAAGAAAACTAAGGAATTCTTTATTTAATATTATTACTATTTTTACTAAGAGGCTTAAGGCTTTACTTAGTCTTAGTATCTATACGCTAAGTATAAATAAGTTTAGCTTATTAAGGGTATTGCTTACTGCGTTTTTATTGATTATTATTAAAGTCTTAGTCTTAATACTCTTACTAAATACTTAACTTTTCGTTTTATATATATCTTAAAATCTAATATACTATAAAGCCTAAAGCGTAAAAGGCTTATTCTTTTTAATTAAAAGTAGCGAAAACGCTTTAATTAGCGCGATTATAGCGGATAAGGCTAAATAACGATACTAAACTAAGAAACTATTAAGTATCCTTAAAAGCGGATTTTTAATTAAGGCTTATAAACTAAACTTTATTAATAGTACATAGTAAAAATATCCGCTTAGCTTATCGTTTTAAAGAAAAAGTAGCTTTATTTTAAGCTTAATCTAAAAGGTATTTAGCGGGCGGGAAGCTTAAAGGTTTTAAGGTAAGCTTATCTTTACTTTTTTTTATTTAAAGGATAATTAATTTATTTTAAAGTAATACTAAATTTAGTTTACTTAATTATATAAGTTTTATCGTTTTATAGTCTACTCTTTATAAGTATTTTAAAAGCGGATTATCTTTTAAAAGGCGCTAGTCTTAGCTTAGCTAAGCGGGACTTATTTTATATTTTATTTAGCTTTATAAGCTATTATAGTATAATACCTTAAAAAAGGGTAAAAGAGATTATTTAACTAGTATACTTAATAGGCCGCGGCTTTTTCCGCTCTTTTAGCTTACGTATCTTAAAGTTCTATTATAAGCGCGTTAAGAAAAAGGTGCTTATTATTAAAGTTAAACTTAAAACCTTATAAGAGCTTTTTATTAAAAAAGTATCGTTTAGTATTTAACTTCTTATAAGATAAGTTATTAATTAAATAATATAGTGGCTTTTAGCTTAGCGGATATTAAAGGGATTTTTATTAAAATAAGTAAGAATTATTATTATTTACAATACTTTATAGTATAAGGATAAGGGGATAAGGCGCGGACTAATTACCGCTAATTAAGACCGGTATTTTAAACTACTTATTATTAATTAAAGCTAATACTATAAACTAATTACTATTAATTAAGGTAGTATAATAAACTAATAACTATATATAAACGTATATAAGAGTTCAAAAATAGTAAAATGCTTATTCTTTCCTTAAAGTATAACTAGCTACTTTATACTTAGTTTTTAAAGCTAATTTTAAGGATCTTTAATTTTATTATCGTAGTATTTATTAATAGTATATAGATAAACCGTTAATATCCTTATACTATTGCTTAATAAACTAAATATAAGGTTAAATAAAAATTATTCTTAATTATAGTTAAGGAAATCCTTAAAATATCCTTAAATATCACTTAGAAATCGTAATAAAGTCTATTTTATATTTTTTAAGGTGCTTTTATAGTTTAAAACGGGCCGAACTATAATTTAGATATCTTATAGAAATCCTTAAATATCCCTTTAAGATACTAGCAAAATCTATTTAGTAGTTTTTAAAGTATCTTTTATAGTTAAAAACGTCGTAAACTATAATTAAATAGACTTTTAAGTATTTATAGTTATATCTCGGAAATCTTAATAAAGTCCGACTAATAATGTTTAATATACCTCTTTAAGCGAGCCTTTATAGCGCGTACTTAAAGCATTCTTATTATAAAGTTCTATAAGGCTCCTTAAAAGTAAAGTAAGGACTTTAAACATAGCTATTTAAATTATATAATAGTTAAACCTATCTTTATTAAAATCAAAAGCTTAGTAAAAACGTTTTATTATTATTTTTTTAAAAACTTTCTTTTTTATAATATACTGCTAGGAGAATTAATAAGCAAATAGGTAAAGAAGAAAGCAGGCTTGTAGCTACGAGTAAGAGGATTATAAAGATGTAAAGACTATGTAAAAAGGTAAAAGAATCGGTAATATATGTATATATTTAGTTAATAATCTATTTAAGGTAAAGGGGGGACTAAGGCCTCCTTATATAGCCAATTCCTAAGCTATAAGTAACTTAAGTAATTTAGAAAAGAGCCCCTTATTTAGCGCAGTTATGCATAGTAGACTAATAGCTGTTATTAGGTTAATATTGTATTTATAAGCCTAAGGATTAATTCCGTAAGGAATACAAGGTGGCGTAGCGACTTAGCACGGATTATACATATAGTCTCTATATACACCTCTTCCTAATCTGCCTATATCTTACTTATATATACGTGGAATACTATTAGAGAATATGTATAGTATGTAGGATTATATAACGGATTTAATGTTTATTTTAGCGTATTTATATTATATGTTATTTATGCTATATTTAGCCTATAGGCTGCGGGAGAGTATATTTTACTCCCTTATAAAAAGGTTAAAAGGGCCTTTTTTAAATCTTTATAACTTTATAATTTAGTTTAATACTTTTAATAAAAGAACTTAAAATTTTTAAATTTCTTAAAAAAAAGGTTAATAAAATCCTCTGCTTAAAGGTTTACTTATATTACTAAGGGTTTCTTAATAAGCCGTAAAACTAGCCTTTTTTAAGCATCTAAAGTATTGATATATTCTAAAAACTTATAGGAAATAGCGTATTTTTATATAGTAAAGTTTTAATATTCTTAGTTTAAAAAACTATTAAAAATAACTGCTTTAAAAGAGCTTATAAATTCTCTTCTTTTAGTAAAAACGGAAAATAAGCCGGCGTAAATAAAGGTGTTTTTAAAAGTAATTCTTTATAAGAAAAGGGTTTTTTTCTCTTATAAAGCGTAATAAACTAGTAAAGGTATAATAAAATAAGATAAAGGTATTAAAAGAAATAGTTTCTTTAATAAAAAAAAAGATCTCTGCTTATAGCTCTTAAATATAAAGAAGAGTTATTTAAAGTATTTCATAAAAAGGCAATTTATATAAAGAAATAGCTTAGAAATAAAATAGTAAAAATAAGTAACAAAGCAGTAAAAGTTTTATTTCTTTTATTTTAAGAGCTATTTAATACCTTATATACAATTAAAAGAATTTAAAATAAGTAAGAAAATATAAAATAGTTTAATAAAAACTATAAATAATAAATAGTCTTAATAAAAAGGGAGGTCTATAAAAGGTTTATATTATAAAATATAAGATATTAACGTCTTAGCTACTTCTATATCTATATATAAGATATAAGTATATAAACAATAATTACCGGTTTAACTCTTAACTAAGGCCGGGGCAAGAACTTTTAGCAGTATAGTATTATCGCACTATTTCTTTATAGTAAATAGTAGTAATTCCTTTAATATAAGTTTAATCCCTATATAAAAAAGTAGACTTATAAGTCCGGACGGAATAAGGTTCCCCTTAAGCGGCCGTAATAATATAAGAGTGCGTAGCTTTTAACTACCGGCTTAATAAACTAAGGAGGTAAATAAGAAGCAAATAAAGGTTAAAAAAAGGCAGGTAAGTAGTTATAAGCAAGGGGATTATAAAGATAAAAAGAGTATGCGAAAAGTTAAAAAGATAAATAAGATATATATTTATAAGGTTAATAATCTATTTAAGTTTAAGAGGGGACTAAGGCCTCTTAATATAAACAATTCCTAGGCTATAAGTAACTTAAGTGATTTAGAAAAGAGCCCCCCTTTTAACGTAATTATATATAGTAAGTTAATAGCTATTATTAAGTTAATATTATATTTATAAGCCTAAGGATTAATCTTATAAGGAATACAAGGTAGCGTAGAGACTTAGTATAGATTATATATATAGTCTTTATAAACACCTCTTCTTAATCTGCTTATACCTTGCTTATATATACGTAAAATAATATAAAGAAACATATATAGTATGTGGAATTGTATAGCAGATTTAATATATATTTCAGCATCTTTATATCGTGTGTTATATATACTGTCTTTAACCTATAAGCTGCGGGAGAGTATATTCTACTCCTTTATAGCCTTCTTTAAATAGTACTTATAGTATATAAGTGCGCTTTAAACATACTAAAGTAAAGTAAAAGCCTCTTTTTAAAATAAGGAAAATTTCTTACTTTTATAGCTAAAGAAAACCTAATTTTTATAAGGAAAAGCCTAAAGCTTTTAATCTTTCTTAAAGAGGAAGACTTATTATTTTAAGTAAAACCTTATTATTTTATTTTATTATTTAAGAAAAACCTTTACATACGTAAAAAGCCTTAAGGTTATATAAAAGAAAGCTAAAGAAAGTAAAGAATAGCTAAAATCCTCTATTATAAGAGTTTATATTATAACCTTTTTAATTCTTAGTAAATTTCGGAATTTATTAAATAGCATAAAACTTAATCCCTTAGTAAATATATCTACTATATTATTTTTAGAATTAATATAATAAACCTCTATTCCTCTTTTTAAAACACTATAACGTGTAAAGTTATATGCTAAGCCTATATAGTTTCTTACTTAACATGATTTATAGTTGTTTGTTCTTTTTAAAGAATATTAATTATTTATAAAAATTATAAGGAATTTACTTTTAGTTGTATTTCTAGACATTCCTTTTACTATAGTAATAAAATAACTATAGAAATATAAAGCTTTTTTATTAGCCTCTTAACGCGTATATATCTAGCTTTTTATATAGAGAGTGCTATAAGTTTTTATTTTTAGCAAGCCTAGCTTATAAGGTTATTATTTATTAAGAAATAGCACTTATAGACTAACTTATAGTTTATAAGATCGCTAGCCTAATTAGCATTAGTATAAGCTTTAAGAAATAGCATATTTAATACTATATTATAGTTAGAGTATATACTTAAGCTAAGATATTTATTAAGATATTTTAAAATCGTATTTAGTGCTTATAAATATAGTATTTTTAGATTTAAAGTAAATCTAACATATAATATTACTGCGTATAATTTATCTAGCCTTAATAACAATGCTAAAATAAATAGTAAGCTTATTAATATTTAATATAATAAGTAATTTACTTTTTTATAGCTATATAGTCTTCTATTTTATTTAACTTAACTCCTTTTATAGCAGGGGTTTAAAAGGTTTATATATTTTAATTATTAAATTTCTTTATCTTATTAAAGGTATATTTTTCTTAGATTATATATATCTTTTATCGCCTTATTTATAGTTATTATTATTTCTAAGAAGTCTTTTACTTAGCTTAAAGATTAAATATTTAAGACCTTACTTATTTTATTAATTATTTAAGTTATAGAATTCTTTATAGGCCTAAAGAATTAAAGATCGTTTATATAAACTAATATAGCTATATATAGATTATTGTTTATAAATACCCCATTGTTTATAAGTAGGTAGGAAAATCCTTACTCGCTTAAGACCTTAAATAATAAATTATACTAAAGCATAAAACTTTATTTTAAACCGTATAAATCTTTCTCTTATTTTTAAACTAGCTTTTTATTTTTATTATACTGCTTTTTATTCTTATACTTAAGGTCTTTATTTATAATATAGTCTTTAAAACCTTATAGTATATTTACGTATATTTCTATATCTTTATCTATATATATAAATGCATTTTGTATATCGTATTACAGTATTTACTAAGTATTAGTTATAGCTAGTATTATAAAGAGTTTAGTAAACTTAGGTATAGCGATTATTAAGAAGGGTTTAATATAGTTTAGGCCGTATATTTACTTATAGCCTTCTGCTATTAAGCGGGCCTTATAATTAGTTATATTACGTTTTTTATTGTTTTTTATTCTATAGACCTATTAGCCTTTTAAAGTCTCTTTATTACTAAGAAGCTCTTATATTTCCTAAGCATCTAGACTTATAACTTCGTTTAGTTTAGTTAGCATAGCTTTATGTTTGTTTTTTGCTTGCGGACTACTTATAGCCTGCTTTTAGGTAGCAGGCTTAAATAAGATCTTTTTTTCCTTTTATAATAAAAAGAATATGTTCTGTATTATTATTGTTAATTGTAATATTATATATAGGGTATTCTATAAAATCTTTATTATATTTAGTAGGATTCCTAAGTATTTCTACTTAAATCCCCTAATTTCTGTACTAAGTATTATTATCTCTAGCATTATTATTACTAGTATTTATATTGCTAGTATCTATATTACTAGTATATATATTGCTAGTATCTATATTATTAGTGTTAGTATTTCTAACACTTATATTACTAGTATTATTAAAAATATTATTACTACTACTATTATTATTATTTTTACTAGTATTATTATTTATAATATTACTAATACTTTTATTTTTAGTATTATAGTTAATTCGTAGCTTATTTAAAGAGGGCATATTAATAAAATCCGTATATTCTTATTTTCTAAGAAGTTATTTTTTAGTATAGTTATATCTTAACAAATTATTACTTTGCATTTAGAAAAGTTATATATTTTTTAAGCAGAATCTTTATAGCTTACTATTACCTCTTTTAAAGCTTTAGTCTTTAGTTTATTATTTAGGGTTTTCTTCTTATAAAATATAGTGTTTTTAAATACGTTTAATTTGGTTAAGTTTTTTAAACATAATGCTATATTATCCTTTTTTTCTATAGGGGATAGGACGCTTTTAGCAGAATGCGGGGACCTATTATCGATAGATATAGCTGCTAAAACAGCCTTAACCTTTACGTATTTTAGTAAATTAAAAGTAAAAAGCATAGCTTAAACTTTATTAAGTCTAGTCCTATTTTTTTTTTTTTACTAGTAAAATAAGAGGTATATATAAGACTTATATTATAAATAAATTCTCTTATATTATTTAAGAAAACCTTTTTTCTAGTAGTCTTCTTTATATTATTTTTTAATTCTTACTTATATTTTAAGATTTTAAGCAGATATTTTACTTTTGTTTTTATAAGAAATATTTTTAAATATTTTATTATAATATCTAAAAGAGATATAAAGTATATATATTAATTATAAGTAAGGGTTTCTATAAGGCCTTAAATATTAATATATACTTTATTTAAAAAAGATATTTTTTTTTTAAAGGAGTCCTTTTTTTTTATTTTTTTTTAGCTTTTATATAAGTATTATAAAATCTAAACAGCTATGCTTAAACTTCTTACTATACTTTTAAGGAGCTTTATAAAACCCTATAGCGGGAATGCTTAAAGTATATACTATAAAAGCTCGCTTAAAAAACGTAACGGATATTACTAGTTAGACCCCGCTAAGGTGTTTAAGATATAACTATAAATACTTAAAAGTCTATCTAACTATAGTAATTAAGGGGCAAATAGGTGCAAAAGAGAGCAGGTTTGTAGCCACGAGTAAGGGGATTATAGAGATGCAAAGAGGGTGCGAAAAGGTCAAGAAATGAGTGAGATGTGTGTGTGTAAGGTTGATAATCTATCTAAGGTAAAGGGGGGACTAAGGCTTCCTTATATAGACAATTCCCAAGCTACAAGTGACTTAAGTGATTTGGAAAAGAGCCCCCTATCTAGCGCAGTCATGCATAGTGGGCCAATAGCTGTTGTTGGGTTAATATTGTATTTATAAGCCTAGGGATTAATCCCGCAAGGAATACGAGGTGGCGCAGCGACTTGGCACGGATCATGCATATAGTCTCCACACACACCTCTTCCTAATCTGCTTATATCTTGCTTATGTGTGGGTGGAATAATACAAGGAAATATATATAGTATGCGAAATTGTATAGCGGATTCAATGTATATTTCAGCGTATTTATGTTATGTGTTATTTATGCTGTATTTGGTCTATAGGCTGCGGGAGAGTATATTTTACTCCCTTATAATAGTTCACGATATTTCTAACTATAAAGAACACTATATAAACTATTAAATAGATTTTACTAATATGTTTAAGGGATATTAAAGGATTTTTATAAGATATCTTAATTTTAGTTTAGCTTATTTTTATATAAAGTAGTAACTTAAAAGATATAAAATAGACTTTACCGCGATTTTGAAGGGATATTAAAAGATATTTAAGAGATTTCCTTAATTATAGTTTGTAGTATTTTTAACCAGGCTTATACTTCGTTTATTAAGTAATTTTATAAGGATATTTATAGTTTATTTATATACTAACGATAAATAATAAGATAATATAGTTAAAATTCCTAAGAATTAGCTTTAAGAACTAAGTATAAAGTAGCTAGCTATACTTAAAAGAAAAGATAAGCTTTTTACTATTTATAAACCTTTATATACGTTTATATATAGTAATTAGTTTATTATATTTAGTAGTAATTAGTTTATAGTATTAGCTTTAATTAATAATAATTAGTTTATAATATTAGCTTTAATTAGTAGTAATTAATTTATACTTTATTTCTTTATCTTTATATTATAAAGCGTAGTAAATAGTAATAATTCTTTTTTTTAAATAGAAATCTTTAAAATATCCGCTAAGCTAAAAACCACTATATTATATAATTAAGCACTTATCTTATAAGAAGTTAAATATTATACGATATTTTCCTTTATAAGAAGCTTCTATTAGCTTTTAAGTTTCACCTTAATAATAAGTATCTTTTTTTAACGCTCTTATAACTAAACTTTAAGATAGGTAAGCTATAAAAATAAAAAAAAGCCGCGGCTTACTAATTATATTAGTTTAATAATCTCCTTTACTTTTTTAATATATTATACTATAATAGCTTATAAAGTTAAATAAGATATAAAATAAGTCTTACTTAGTTAAGCTAAGACTACCGCCTTTTAAAAAGTAATCTACTTTTTTAATATTAATAAAAAATAAACTATAAAATAATAAACTTTTATTATTAAGTAAACTAAATTCGGTGCTACTTAAACGGATTAATTATTATTTAGTTAAAAGAAGTAGAAATAAGCCGACTTAAAGTTCTTTTAGCTCCTTACTCTTTAAATACCCTCTAGCTAAAGCCGGCGATAAAGCTACTTTTTTTTTAAGATAATAAGCTTAGCGGATATTTTTACTATATACTATTAATAAAGTTTTGTTTATAGGCCTTAACTAAAAATATACTTTAAAGGATACTTAGTAGTTTCTTAGTTTAGTATTACTATTTAGCCTTATTCACTATAACCGCGCTAATTAAGGCGTTTTTAAGACTTTTAATTAATAAAGATAAGCGTTTTATACTTAAGGCTTTTTAGCGTACCGGAATTTAAGATACGTATAAAATAATAATTTAAGCACTAAATAAGAGTATTAAGACTAAGACCTTAATAATAAGCAATAAAAACGTAATAAGTAATACCCTTAGCGGGCTAAACTTATTTATACTTAGTATATAAATATTAAGACTAGGTATAGCTTTAGGCCTTTTAATAAGAATAGTCGTAATATTTAATAAATTATTCCTTAATCTTTTTAAAGCACTAAGAAAAAGGGACGCGTTTATTAAGCTTAAAGAAAAACCTTAACTATAAGCTAAGAATATAAGGAGATTTAACTTACTAAGACCGCTAAAAGTATCTTTTAATAAAGTTAAAAAAGATAATAAAGCTAGTATATTTTAAAGAGTAAACTATTTTTTTAACTTTATTTGCTAAAACGCGAATAAAGGTAAGGCTTATTAAAATAAACTAGCTATTTGCTTGCCTTTTTTTATTTTAAGAAGCGGGGTAAAGTAGTATTCCGGATATCTTTTAAAACTATAATAAAAGAACCTAGTAAGCTAAGTATAAGACTAAGCTAATAGATCTCCGCCTTCGAAAAACGGTTTTAAATCCGCTTAAAAATAGTAATATAAGCACTTAAAAAGGAATACTTAACTATTAAAAACGTAATAATAAGGTCTAACTTTATATCTTAAATATAGCGCTTAAAATGTAAAGCTAAAGCCGCGCTTTATAAACTAAACTACTTAATTATAAAAGTTTACTAAAAGCTAAACGTTTATTTATAAGAATCTTTATATTATTTAATAGGAAGTAAAGATATTAATAGATAGATTAAATAATATAAGGAAATTCTTATATAACTATAAGTTAAATATACTTTAGGATTTTAAAAGCACTTATTAAGGCAAAAGAAATAAGTTTAACTTATAAAAAAGTAAGGCTTAACTAGCTATACCTTATATATACTTAAAAAATAGTTAAAGATACCTAAACTATTTATTAAGGGCTTGCTAAGACTATAAGTTATATTTTTAGACCGCGTAGCTAAGGCGGATATACTATAAGCTTTATAGCGTTTATTAAGTTAAAAGAGAAACTTATTTAAATATTTAAGGATATAAGCTAAGGTCTTTTAGCTTTAGAGAAAAGGGACCTTTAAAACTAAAGGCTTACTAATATTAAAGCTAGACTAGGTATACCTTATAACTAAGGGAAGAACTATAATAAAAGTTAATAACTACTTAAAGAATAAAGAGTATAATTTAAAAAGAGCTTAAATAAATATTAATAAAAGCTTAAAAGAAACCGCAATCTATATTATAATAAACTTAGTTTAAGAGGCTAATAAAGTATATAGATTTTATAGCGAAGTATTTCCCTTAAAAAATAAACTTTATTAATATATTAAAGATAAATTCCCTCTAAACCTTAGCTAAGACGTTGCTATATAAAGATTTAGCTAATTATAATAAGTAGTTATCCGGAAACTATAAATCGTTTAAATAGTTAAGGCTTCTTTTTACGTTTCACTATTAAGCTTTAATAAGCTATTATTATTTACTTACGCACGCTTACTAATTTTCTAAAAAGGTAAGGCCTAGTCTAAGCATTAAAGTCTATATAAATACTTAGGTAGACCGAAGCTTTATTTAAGCTAACTTAGTAAAAACCTTTTAAGATATAATTATAAACTCCTTTAAATAAATTCTTATTTAAAGAGTGGGAAAAATAGCTACTATTAAATAAGTAGAATTTACCGCGTATATATTAAGAAGGCTAAATAGTAGCCTTATAGTTATAAAAGTAAGAATTAGCGTTTAAATAGTAAAACGCTTAGCGGCTAGTATATTACTAAGCTAAGATTTGCTTATTCCTTATTAAAAAGACCTTATTAACTTTATGTTAGTCTTATAATTAAGGGCTTATAAAAGGATTAAAGCTAAAGTAAAGATAGTCCGGCTAAAACTAGTAATATATAAATAGGAAATTTATTTAACTATTATAATAATTCTAGCTAGTTTTAGCTATGCTTTACTTATATAGGTCTAAGTATTATTATTAAAGCGGGATATAATATTCTTTCTTAATAACCTCAAGCTTACTTAAACAATAATATAGGATTATAAGAGTATTATAGTAATAAACCGCTTAAAAGAACTACTTATACTCCGCTAAAGCTAAAAGGTAAGAATAGTTATAGACCTTAATAAGTAGTTTTAGCTATATAAAAAGGTTAATATTACTATTCTTAAAGCGGAAGTCTTAATAAAAATCCTAGATAAAATAAACCCTCTTAAGGACTTTTTATAAAAGGATTTTATAATAAACTATAAGCTCGGAATTAGCTAAAATTCAGACTTACTTAAATTTATTACTAATAAAGGCATTTAAATATATGCTAAGGACTTAATATACGTATTAAAGGTTGAAAATATCTTTTAAGCGTTTTCTTACTTTTAAAAGAATAAGGGGGTAGAATATATAAACGATTCTAAATATATATATATTCTTTAACTAAAAAGATAGTAATATTAATAAGTTATATTAAGATTATATCTATTAAGCGATAAATATTAAAAAGTTGTAAATGCGATATTCGGCTAGCTAACTAAGTAACGATAATTAAAGCGGGCTTATAACCTAACTTTATTTATAGCAGTAGTATTTATAGTATAGAAACTAATTATAAAAAAAAAGAATAAGTAGTTAAGAATATATAAGGGATTTACGCTTAGTACTATAATAAAACTAACTAAAGTAAGATACTAAAGTAGCTTATCTTAATTTAAAGCTAGCTAGTTCTATACTATATAATTATAATAAACCTTATTATTAGACTTTTAGTAGTTTAAGCTAAATAATACTTATAAAACGATCTTATATAAAACTTCTTAAATACCTTATAAACTATAACTAATAAATTCTTAAAGATAAATCCCTTTATCTTAAGTAATAACTAGTTTATAGCGGAAGACGAATTATAAGCGTTATATACTAAGCTACTCTATATAAACTAAAGGATCTTAAATAAAATAATCTTTAACTAAGATATAAAGTTTACTTTAGTGTTTTAATAAACTTTATAATAAGCCTTTAAACTAAAGCTTTTTATATTTACTACTTAGTACCTTTAAACTAACGGCTTATTAAAAAGGCGAAACTAAACTATAAAAATCGCGCTACGGTTTTTTACTACTTATTTCTTAGACTTACGCTAATCTAGTATGCTAATAGCATTTTAGTTTAGCCTTAATAATTCCTTCTAAATAGTAATTTATATAGCTTAAAGCAAGCTTATTTTAAGAATAAAAATAAATAATAAGCTTTAGTTCTTTAGCGACTACTTTTATTAACGAAACTAAAACGTCTTATAAAAAAAGGCCAAATTAGCTATTACTTATACTTAAGCTGCTATAAAGGACAGATATAATAAAAAACACTGCTTATTAAAATTTAAGCTTAGCAATTAAGTTTAGCTATAGCTTAGTAAAGGTTATTATATCTTAAATAATAACCCGGCGAAACTTTAAAAAAGACTTACTAAGCTATAAAAGGTTATTACTAAAGTAAGATAGCTTATATACTAGTTAAATATAAAAAGATCTCTTAATATTTATTAAGTTATTTTAGTAGTATAACTACGCTTAGTAAATAAAGTAGCGGTACGCTTAAAGCTAGTTAAAGATAAAAGGACGTTTTACTTAAATAAATAAAAATTTAAACGAATCTTATTAAGTCGTATAATAAATAAAAAGACAGAAAGCTATAAAAGTAGTTTCTTCTAGTATAAAAAGGTTAGCTAAGTAGCTATAACTTATAAGTAAATAAAAAAGCGGTCTCTTTACTAAAAATTATAAAGGTCTTTAAAAAAGTAAATAAGGAGTTAGCTACTTAAATAGTTTAAACGAAAGTATAATAAGCGGCTTTTAAAACTTAATATAAAACTCTTTAACTAAGAGAATTCAGCGGTTAAGCTTATATATAAGACTTAAAAGCTACTATAAGTTATAAGAAACTTTACTTTATTATACTTAAGGTAATTAGTTAATTTAAAAATAATATACTAACGTTTACTTTAAGCAATAAGGCCTTTTTAGCCTTATAATATATCTATTTAAATTCTCTTTACTACTTAACTTCTCTTTTTCTTTCCTTTTTTTATAACTATACTTCCCTTAGCCGCCGGCCTTAAACCGCTATATCTTACTTACTTATATATATATAGCCTTTCTTACTTTAAGTTTATAATCCTTATATTTTTATTTTAAGTCCTTTTATCGTTTCACGTCTTTTATAGCTAAGATTAGCTATTTTAAACTACTTTTTTTAGCTTACTTATATATAAGCCTTTATGCCTTTAATATAAAGGATATAAGTATTATAAAATCTAAACAGCTATGCCCGGACTCTTTACTCTACTCTTAAGGAGCTTTACGGAACCCCGCGATAAGAACGCTTAAAGCATATACTATAAAGGCTCGCTTAAAGAGATACGATAAATATTACCGGTCGGACCTTATTAAGATTTTTAAGATATAACTATAAAGGCTTAAAAGCTAATCTAACTATAGTTTATAACGTTTTTAACTATAAAAGACACTATAAAAACTACTTAGCGGATTCCGCTAATATCTTTAAGGGATATTTAAGGATTTTTATAAAATATCTTAATTATAATTCGACTTATCTACTACGCCTTATAGCATAAAGATAAGGGGATAGGGCGCGGATTAATTTTTGTTAGTTAAGGCCAGTACTATAAACTAATTACCGCTAGTCGGGGCCGGTACTATAGATTAATTACCGCCGGTTAGGCCGGTATAACGGACTTATTACCGCATGTAAACGTATATAAGGGTTTAAAAATAGTAAAAAGCTTATTTATTCTTTAAGGCATAGCTAGCTACTTTATACTTAGTTCTTTAAGCTAATTTTAAGGATCTTTAACTATACTATCCTTTTATTTATTATTAGTATATAGATAAACCGTAGATATCCTTGTAAAATCGCTTAATAAACTAAGTATAAGCCCGTTTAAAAACGCTATAAACTATAGTCGGGGAAATCCCTTAAATATCCTTAAACATCTTTTAAAAATCGCAGTAAAGTTTATCTTATATCTTCCGGGGCGCTTTTATAATTAAAAACGGGTTAAACTATAATTAAAATATCCCGCGGAAATCCTTAAATATCCTTTATAATTACTAGCGGAATCCGCTTAATAGTTTTTACGGTGTCTTTTATAGTTAAAAACGTTATAAACTATAATTAAGTAAGCTCTTAAGCCTTTATAGTTATATCTTAAAAGCCTTAGCGGGGTCTAACTAGTAATATTCGTCGTATCTTCTTAAAGGAGCTTTCGTAGTGCGTGCTTTAAGCGTTCCTATCGCGGGGTTTTATAAGGTTCCTTAAAAGTAAAGTAAGGAGTCCGGGCGTGGCTGTCTGGATTCCGTAATATTATCTTTAACTATAAAGGCACCTTAAAAGATATAAAATAGACTTTATTGCGAATTTTAAGAGATATTTAAGGATAATTAAAGGATTTCCTTAATTATAATTTATAGTGTTTTTAATTTAGCTTATACTTAGTTTATTAAGTAATTTTCTAAGGATATTTATAGTTTATTTATATACTAATAATAAATAAAAAGATAGTATAGTTAAAGATCCTTAAAATTAGCTTAAAGAACTAAGTATACTTTAAAAAAAGATTAGCTTTTTATTATTTTAAAACCTTTATATACGTTTATATATAGTAATTAGTTTATTATACCGGCTTAATTAGTAGTAATTAGTCCGTAGTACCGGCCTTAAATAGCGGTAATTAGTTTTTAGTACTAGCCTTAACTAGCGGTAATTAGTTTACGCCTTATCCCCTTATCTTTATAATATAAAGTGTAGTAAATAGTAGTAATTCTTTTAGCGTAGGTTTAATTCCCGCGTAAGAAAGTAGACTTATAAGTCCGTATAGAAAATAAGCTTCCCTTAAGCACGCGTAATAATATAAGCGTGTATAGCTTTTAGCTACTAGCTTAATAAACTAAGACGGTCCCGTTTTATAGATAATAAGGACGATATCGTCTTTCTTTTTTAGGTGGCAATTATTAAGGAACGTAAAATATAAGCGGTCTAGCTACTTATATGTTAATATGTAAGATATAAGCATATAAATAATAATTACCGTCCCGACCTTTTACTAAGGCCGGGGCGAAACCTTTTAGCAGTATAGTATTATTATACTATCTTTTTATAGTAATAAGTAAGCGCTAAAACTATATAAAAATTAAGCGGCTATACTCTATAGCTTTAAGTCTTTTAATAAGAGCTAAAACCTTTAAGTTTAAGCCTTTATATAAACTTATACTACTTTTTATAACCTCGCTTAAACTAATTAGCTCGATTAAAATTATAGTACTATAAAGAATAGCTTATATTACCCTTTTTAAACGCTTTACTTTTTTAACTTCCCCTTTAGCTTTATACTATAACGTAGTTTAAATCGTCGCTTTTATAATAACTTAGATATACTTACCGCTTATACTACGCTTTATAATATAAAGATAGGGGGATAGGAAACTAATTACCGCTAGTCGGGGCTAGTACTACGGACTAATTACCGCTAGTTAAGGCCGGTACTATAAACTAATTACTACTAGTTAGGCCGGTATAATAAACTAATTACTATATATAAACATATATAAAGGTTTAAAAATAATAAAAAGCTTATTTCTTTAAGGCATAGCTAGCTACTTTATACTTAGTTCTTAAAGCTAATTTTAAGGATCTTTAACTATAGTATTCTTTTATTTATTATTAATACGTAAATAAACTATAAATATCCTTTAAGGATTTCTTAATAAACTAATATTATAAAACGTAAGATATAAGCGTCCTAGCTACTTATGTATTAGTATATAAGATATAAGTATATAGATAATAATTAGCGTCCTAACCCTTAACTAAGGCCGGGGCGAGACCTTTTAGCAGTATAGTATTATCGTACTATTTCTCCGTAGCAAAAAGTAGCAATTCCTTTAGCGTAGGTTCGATCCCCGCGCGAGAAAGTAGACTTATAAGTCTATACGAAAATAAGGCTCCTTTAAGCGCGCGTAATAATATAAGCGTGCGTAGCTTTTAGCTACCGGCTTAATAAACTAAGGAGGTCCTATCTTATAAATAACGAGGACGTTATTATCTTTCCTTTTAAGGCGGTAATTATTACGGAACGTAAGATATAAGCGTCTTAGCTACTTATATATCGGTATATAAGATATAAGTATATAGATAATAATTAGCGTCCTAACTATTAACTAAGGCTAGGGCAAGACCTTTTAGTAGTATAGTATTATCGCACTATTTCTTTATAGTAACTAAGTATAAGCTTATTTAGAAATATTATAGATTATAGTTAAGGAAATCCTTTTAATATCCTTAAATATCTTTTAAAAATCGTTAAAAGGTCTATCTTATATCTTTTAAAGGGCTTTTATAGTTAAAGATTAGTCGAACTATAATTAAGATATCCCTTAAAAATCCTTAAATATCCCTTAAAGATACCGGCAGAATCCGCTTAATAGTTTTTATAGTATCTTTTATAGTTTAAAACGTCGTAAACTATAGTTAGATAGGCTTTTAAGCCTTTATAGTTATATCTTAAAAACCTTTATAAGGTCTAACTATTAATATTTATTATATCTCCTTAAGCGAGCCTTAATAGTACGTGCTTAAAGCGTTCGTATTAAAGGATTCCGTAAGGCTTTTTAAGAGTAAAGTAAAGAGTTTAAGCATAGCCGTTTAAACTATAAAATAACTCCTTTAAGTAAAAAAGAGAAGCTAACGTCTCTATTAATTTAAAGTAGAAATAAAATAAAAGGGGCGCTAAGTAATAGCTTTATAGTAGCGTCTTTATGCTATATTTATAGTGCGCTATCCTTATTCTTTTAATAGTTTTTTTAGCCTATCCGGCTAATAGTAGCCGGGCAGCTTAAAAAAGTAAGTAAGCGGCTTTATTATAAAGCTTTATTACTTATTTAATTATACGTTTTCGTTTTTATTAAAGTAATTAGCCCGTTTAGCTAAAACTTATAATAAGGTTTCCGGCTCTTTTTTAAAGCGTGCGTTTAAGCACCTATTAAGTAAGAGGAAGTCTTCGCCTTTAGGAATACTTAATTTCCCTAGCGGGATATATTTTAAAAGACTAGATTTATTTAAGCCTTATTTTATATTATTTTCCTACTTACCCTTTACGCCGTTTTTAAATCCTCCGCTAAATTTCCTATCTACTTACTAGCCTTATAAGCCGCTTATAGACGAGATATTATATCTTACTTATTGTTACTATAATAGCTATCCCTTGCTTTTTATTACTAGGCTTTTTAACTTATTATTCTTTTTATATAGCGCTACTACTTTTTCCTTTCCGCTAACTAACGCGTATTTAGCTACTAAGAAAGTATTAAAGTAAAGGTAAGCCGTCTTAGTAATATTAATAAATATAGTTAGTATTTAAGTATTAAACGTTTATATTCTTACTTAAAAGTAAGTAATAAGGTCTTTTATAGCTTTTATACTTAACTACCTACTTATAAGGTTTTAAACGTATTTAATAGTCTTATAAAACCTTTTTATAAAGGAGACCTTAAAAGTAAGAATATAAAGCGCGTAGTTAATACGGCTAATAAAGCGGATATTAAAGCTTAGAAATTTTATTACTTAAGTTTAAGTTAAGTTACGTTTAAACTCTTAATAAGCCTATAAGTAGAACTTAGTATAGTTTAAAGTAAGATAGAAACTTTTAATTATTATAATCTTATTACTAAAGTATAAGGTTATAAAGCTAAGGTTATTAAAGATTATATTAGTAATTACTAGCGGCCTTTATAAGATTAAGCGGCGGAATATATTATAAGGCTAGTTATCGCTATTTCCTTTAGTTAAGGAAAGACAGCGGATAGGCTATAATAAAGCGCTTATACGCCTTTATATAGCCGGGCTAAGTATAGCGGTAAGGGGAAAGAGCGTTTACTAAGTAAGACTAAATAAGTCCTTAAAGCTTATAGCGGCTATAAGCTAAAAAAAAGATTTTATAGCGTAGGCTAAACCGCGTATAAAGCGAGATAAGGTTTTAGCTATAATAGCTTAAAACGCTATTATAAACCTAGCTATAAACTAATAAAGCTAGGCCTTAAATATATAGTTTAAAACGGCGTGGATATCGTTTTAGTCGTTTAGCTAAAGTAAGTTTTTATTAACTAAAGTAGCTACTATAAATCTTAAGACTATAATAATATTAGCTAACTTAAAAGCATTAAGTATTAGCTAGTAGGTTTATTAATAAAGACTTTTAGCTATACCTTAAAAAATATATAGGCGGCGGAGGCTTTTAAATAGTAAGAACTAAGCGGGAGGTATAGCTAAGTTACTACGAAACCGGCTATTTATACTACGCTATAATATAAAGCTAAGAAGTAAGTTATTTAAGTTTAGTATTTAAAAAGGGTAATATAAGCCGTCCCTTATAGTATTATAATTTAAGTTAAATCTATTAGCTTAAGCGCGGTTATAAAGAGCGGTATAGGTTTATATAAAGGCTTAAACTTAAATGTTTTAACTCTCGCTAAAGGACTTAAAGTTATAAAGGATAGCCGCCTTGTTTTTATAAACCTTAAGCGCCCGCTTATATCCTTTATATTAAAAGCGGAAAGGCTTATAAGAAAGCAGGCTAAAATAGTAGTTATAGAATAGCTAGTCTTAGCTATAAAAAACGTAAAATAATAAGGGGACTTAAAACGGGAGTATATAAATTATAGGCTTAAAGTAAAGAAAGTTATATATTTAAAAGTAAGGAAAGTATAGCGGGCTAAGGCTAGTAGTAAAAGGAAATATAGTTATAAAAAGAAAAAAAGAAAAGAGAGAGAGTAAGTAGCGGAGAGAATTTAAATAAGTATACTATAAGGCTAAAAGGGCCTTATTACTTAAGGTAAATAGCGGTATATTATTATTAAAATACTTAATTACCTTAAATATAATAGGTTATAGTTTCTTATAACTTATAGTAGCTTTAAAGTTTTATACTTAAGCTTAACTGCTGAATTCTCTTAGTTAAAGAGTTTTATATTAAGTTATAAAGGCCGCGCGTTATGCTTTTATTTTAACTACTTAAGTAGCTAACTTCTTTTACGCTTTTTTAAAAGCTTTTCCGGTTTTTAGCGAGAAAACCGCTTTTTCGTTTACTTATAAGTTATAAGTACTTAGCTAGCCTTTTTAAGCTATAAAAAACTCCTTTTTTAGCTTTCCGCCGCCTTTTTTTATTATATAGCTTTATAAGATTTATTTTACTTTTTACTTATTTAAGTAAAGTATCTTTTTATCTTAAACTAAGCTTAAGGATATAGCTAGCTTATTTATTAAGTATAGTTATACTACTAAAACGATTAAATAGATATTAAAAGACCTTTTTATATCTAACTAGTATATAAGCTATCTTACTTTAATAGTAACTTTAAACGGCTTAGTATATCTTTTTTAAAGCTTTACTAGTTTACTATCCGCAATATTATAACTCTTATTAAGCTATAGCTTAACTTAATCGCTAAGCTTAAACTTAAGTAAGTAGTATTTCTTATTATACCTATCCTTAAAAGCAGCTTAAGTATAAGTAATAGCTAACTTAGCTTTTTTTTTAAGACCTCTTAGTTTTATAAGTATAAGTAGTTACTAAGAAACTAAAGGCCGTCGTTTATTCTTATCCTTATTATAAGCTTATTAAGGGCTACGTAAATTACTAAGAAGAAGAAATTATTAAGGCTAAACTAAAAGGCAACTAGTATATTAGTTTAGTATAAGTTTAAGAAATCGGCGGTAAAGAATTATAGCGCGATTTTTACGGTTTAGTTTTACCTTTTTAATAAGCTATTAGTTAAAAGGTACTAAGCGGTAAATAGAAAGAGCTTTAATTTAAAGGCTTATTATAAACTCTATTAAAATACTAAAGTAAACTTTATATCTTAGTTAAAGATTATCCCCTTTAAAATTACTTAATTAGCGCGGAGTAGCTTAGTATATAACGCTTATACTTAGTCTTCCGCTATAAACTAGTTATTATTTAAGATAAGAAGATATATCTTTAAGAATTTATTAAATATAATTAGTAAGGTATTAAAGAAGTTCTTAATAGGATTTATTTAAAAGAATTATTTAGCTTAAACTATAAAAAGCTTAGTAATAAAGTTTATCGCTATTATATAGTATAAAACTAATAAGCTTTAAATTAAGATAAGCTACCTTAATATCTTACTTTAGTTAGTTTAGTTATAGTAATAAGTATTATAGCTATTTACGACCTTATTTATATATTTACTAAGCTATAAAATCGAGAAGCTTTAAAATAGATCTTACTATATTTAGGTATAAGCGGTATAAAAATATTTAGCGTAGGTGTCTTAAATAATCTCCTTAGCGTAGGTCTTAAGAATATATAGTCTTTAGCGTCCGTCGTTCTCTATAAAGTATAGTAACCCTTATAACTAAAACAATAAAGGTTTAAGGATACTATCTTTATCGCTAAGCTATATAATAATCTTTACTTACTATATATCCTTTATATATCCGTTAATTAATTTTTAGCGGAGCGGCAATTAAATTAATACTTTCGTATAAAGGAATACGCGGTTTACTATCTTATCTTCTTAAATACGTTTTAATTCCCATTTTTAGTTTTAAGATACCGGCTTATTATCTTAATATAGTAAATATAAAAGAGCGTTTAGTATAATGTTTTTAATACTTAAGATATAATATAACTTAAGCGGGAATTAGCTTAGGTATTAAGATATAAGGACTAGCTTATTATTAGATTTTATATTAATAAAAAATAGGGATTTTTAGTATATAATTCTCTAAGTACTTATATAGTTAGTAAAGATAATTACTTTTAGTATTTTTATAGATAGTATTATAATATATAACTTATAGACTGCTTATACTAAACCGGCTACTTTAAGATTTTTAAGCTAGTATTAAAGCTCTTTGCTTTAAAGGGCGCGGCTTAAGTAAATAATAAGCTAAACTTAAATCCGGGCTAGTAGCGTCTTTTTATCTTATTCCGCGCCTTCTTTTAAGTAAAAAGCTATAGCTATTACTTTATATTCTTAGGAAAAATAGATTTAGATAAATAGTTATTAAGCGGGGTTTAAGTAGTAAATTGTTTAAGGCTTAGTAAGCTTTTAAGTTGTATTTGTTAAGGCCTTTTCTTTTTTTAAAGTAAGCTAAAAAGCGGCTTTCGCGGTATATTAAGCTTATTCTTAGCCCCTTAAAAAGACTCCTTCTTCCTATCTTACTTAAAGTAGCTCCGTTTTTTATCTTTATAGGACGTTAATATTCTTAGTAAAATATAAGACTATATAGCGTAGCTACTTAGTAAGGCCGATCTATTTCTTAAGCTATTAAAAATTCTTTAAGAACGTAATATCCTTTTAAGCTTATATATATTTTTCTATATTTATTAAGCTAATAGTATCTACCTTAAATCTAAGGAGCTATATAGATAATACTACGCCTTACGGCGTAAGGATAAGGGGACAGGGCGCGGACTAATTACCGCTAGTCGGGGCCGGTACTACGGACTAATTACCGCCGGTCGGGGCCGGTACTATAAACTAATTACCGCCGGTTAGGCTAGTATAACGGACTAATTACCGCATATAAACGTATATAAGGGTTTAGAAATAGTAAAAAGCTTATCTATTTCTTAAAAGTATAGCTAGCTACTTTATACTTAGTTTTTTAAGCTAATTCTAAGGATCTCTAACTATACTATCTATAGTATATAGAGTAAACCGTAGATATCCTTATAAAATCGCTTAATAAACTAAGTATAAGCCCGGTTAAAAACACTATAAACTATAGTTAAGGAAATCCCTTAAATATCCTTAAATATCCCTTATAAATCGCGGTAAGGTTTATCCTATATCTTCCGGGGTGCTTTTATAGTTAAAAACGGGTCGAACTATAGTTAGGATATCCCGTGGAAATCCTTAAAAATCCCTTAAAGATACTAGCAGAATCCGCTTAATAGTTTCCACGGTATCTCTTATAGTTAGATACGTTATAAACTATAGTTAAGTAGGCTCTTAACTATCCGTAGTTATATCCCGGAAACCTTAGCGGGGTCCGACCGGTAATGTTCGTCGTATCTCCTTAAGCGAGCCTTCGTAATACGTGCTTTAAGCGTTCTTATCGCGGGGTTTTATAAGGCTTTCTTAAAAGTAAAGTAAAGAGTCCGGGCGTAGCCGTTTAGATTCTATAATAACTCCCTTAAGTAAGAAAGAAAAGCTAACGTCTTTATCGGTTTAAAGTAAGGATAAAGTAAAGGGGGTGCTAAGTAATAGCTTCGTAGTAGCGATTTTACGCCGTATTAATAGTGCGCCGTCCTTATCCTTTTAATAGTTTTATTAGCCTATTTAACCGATAGTAGCTAAGTAGCTTAGGATAGTTAGTAAGCGGCTTTATCGTAGATCCTTACTTCGTATTTAGTCGTGCGGCTTTATCCTTATTAAGGTAATTAGCGCGTCTAGCTAGAACTTATAGTAACGTTTTTCCGACTTTCCTTTAAGGTATATATTTAGGCCCTTATTAAGCAGTAAGGAGTCTCCGCGCCGGGGCATACTTAAGTTCCCCGGCGGGATATATTATAAGAGACTAGCTTTATTCGGGCCTTATCTTTTATTATTATCTTACTTACCCTTCTTACGCCGTTTTTTAATCCTCCGCTAAGTCTCCCGTTTTACTTACTAGCCTTAAGGGCCGCTTATAAGCGAGATATTATATCTTACTTACTGCCGCTATTATAGTTATCCCCCGCTCTTTATCGCCGGGCTTTCCGATTTATTATTCTTTTTATATAGCGCTACTACCTACGCCTTTCCGCCGACTAACGCGCGTTTAGCTACTAAGAAGGTGTTAAGGTAAGGGTACGCCGTCCTACTAATATTAACGGGTATAATAAGCACCGGGGTATCAAACGTTTATATTCCCGCTTAAAAGTAAGTAATAAGGTCCTTAATAGCCTTAATGCTTAACTCCTCGCTCTTAAAGTTTTAGATATACTTAATAGTCTTAAAGAACCTTTATACGGAGGGGGCCTTAAGGGCGAGAATATAAAGCGCGTAGTCGGTACGGCCGATAAGGCGGATATTAAAGCCTAAGAACTTTTTGCTTAGGTTAAAGTTAAGTCGCGTTTAAACTCTTCGCGGGCCTATAAGTAGAACTTAGCGTAGTTTATAGCTAAGCGGAAACTCTTAATTATTATAATCTTATCGCTAAAGTATAGGCCTATAAAGCTAGGTCTATTAAGGATCGTATCGGTTACTACTAGCGGCTCTTATAAGATCGGGCGGCGGAATATATCGCGAGGCTAGTTATCGCTATCTCTTCCGGTTAAGGAAAGACAGCGGATAGACTATAGTAAAGCGCTTATACGCCTTTATATAGCTAGGCTAAGCATAGTAGTAGGCGGGAAGAGCGTTTACTAAGCGGGACTAAATAGGTCTTTAAGGCTTATAGCGGCTATAAGCTAAGAAGGGGATTTTATAGCATAGGCTAGACCGCGTGCGAAGTAAGACGGGGTTTTAGCCGTAGTCGCTTAAGACGCCGCTATAAACCTAGCTATAAACTAGTTAAGCTAGGCCTCGGATATATAGTCGAGGATAGCGTAAACGTCGTTTTAGTTATTTAGCTAAAGCGGGTTTCCGCTAGCTATAGCGGCTACTATAGATCTTAGGACTATAGTAAGGTTAGCTAACCTTAAGGCGTTAAGCATCGGCTAGTTATTCCGCTAATAAAGATTTCCGGCTATACCTTAAAAAATATATAGGCGGCGGGGGCTTCCGGACGGTAAGAGCTAAGCGGGAGGTATAGCGGAGTTACCGCGAAACCGGCTATTTAGACCTCGCTACGGTATAGGGCTAAGAGGTAAGTCGTCTAAGTTAAGTATTTAAAGAGGGTAGTATAGGCCGTCCCTTATAATACCGTAGTTTAAGTCGAATCTATTAGCTTAAGCGCGGCTATAAAAGGCGGTATAGGTTTATACGGAGGCTTAAACCTAAAGGTTTTAGCTCTCGCCGAGGGACTTAAGGCTGCGGAGGATAGCCGCCTTGTTTTTATAAAGCTTAAGAGCTTATTTATATCCTTCGTATTAAAGGCGTAAGGGCTTATAGGAGAGCGGGCTAAAGAAGTAGTTGCGGAATAGCTAGTCTTAGCTATAAGAAACGTTAAACGATAAAAGGACTTAAAACGGGAGTATAAAGATCGTAAGCTTAAGGTAAAGAAAGTTATATATATAGGAGTAAGTAAGGTGCGGCGGGCTATAGCCGGCGGTAAAAGGAAATATAGTTATAAAAAGAAGAAAGGAAGGGAAAAAGGGCGGGCGGTAAAGAGAATTTAAATAGGTATACTATAAGGCTAAAAGGGCCTTATTGCTTAAGGTAAACG
>JAPEBW010000769.1:0-39426 GCA_027405785.1 Ophiocordyceps robertsii
CTACTTTGCACAACCAATGTCCACTGACTCCGCGGACATGCTGCCGGTGTTATATGCACACAATGCTTCCTCCACCGATGACTTGGTTGGGTCATTGTACCTCGGATTCCACGCTCACTTTTCGCCATTTCAAGGATTCCTGACGATTCTTGCCCCGTTTGGCGGGCCAGCCGTGGACGATCCCCCGTCTGTAATACAGAAGCCTTGGGTGCTGTGCAGAGCAGCATGTCCGCTGCGTAACATCCGCATCAGTCACCTGTATGTACCTCGAAGACGTGATGCCCCCCGACGAGAGGCTCGTCCCGAAGCTGCAGCGGCTTCTCCGGGTCAAAGCCCTAGGCTGAACACGGGCCAAGCCCTGCCACGATACAAAAAGGCCTCTCGTCAATGGCTCTTGTTTGCCTCGACTAGGCACCTACTGTACAGTCAAAATGCACCCGTCTCAGCACTACGCATACCTCGATTGTGCTCACCATCTCCAGTTACCCAACCACTTGTTCTTGAAGGCAGGGAGCCGCCTCCAGCCAGCGCGGCAAACAACGATCTGCGCGACGCTGAAACATCATCTAACGTAGGAACTCGTTGTGCCCTGCCGTGAAGCATTATCGCGGGCGGCCAGTCTGTCTCCGTTCACCGAGGGCGCTTCTCCCTAGTGCTTATCCACACGGCAAACCCAGGCAGGCCGCCTAATTTTAGGTGAGAAAGGGGACCCCTTACTGCCGCCGGAATTCGCCAATTGATCAACAGGCGTGCGTGTGCTAGCTACCGCAGTCGAATACCCAACAAGATGGGATGCCCCCTCCCTACATGTTCCGGGGACGGGGCATGTTGGCTTCCGGTTGCACTTGTCGGGCCCGAGGAGCCGAAGGCTTACTGTGCATCGTCACGAGATGCTGCCGTCAAGTATGACATAGACTCAGCTCAACAGCATCCGTATACCCATGACATAGCCGCATGCCGGTGTGACCACAATGCCGAGTTTTCTTCGCAGCCGAGCGACCGAGGAGAGAGAAGACCGGAGACCCTCGAGGGACCCGACGAGCCAAACTATCGCGCACCCGTCGTGAAACCTGCCCGCAGCAGCTCAGAGACTTACGTCATGGTGCTGAGAGAGTGGTTCGCTTCCCGTCGTGCCACTGGGACCGCTGATTACGGTTCAGGCGACCTGTTGATCAATGAGTGTTGGAGGCTAGGCCAAGCCAGCCTCGACTCACATTCGCGAGGGCACATGGCCCGCACCCATATGACGGCAGAGGCGGCGCCCCCACGTGTCAATTGCGAGCTGAATGCCGCCGTTGAAGCTGAACAACATGCCCGCAGAGATGGCTCTACCTTGCACCATTCATCGGAGCCGTACGCCCACTGTTTGTTTGATGATGGCTGAAAAGTCGACGGCAGTTTATTCGAATCCTCATCGTGGCTACAGAGCCGGCGGCGGCGCTAGACACCCGGTAGCAGGAGCGAGGGGGGCGGCATGGCGCCCGCAAATGGGCGGCCGGAGGCTGTCATGGAGATCTAGAGAGATTGGATGGAACGATGGATATGGGGGCCTTGAGTTACAGGCCGCCCTAAGGGGCATCATGGCAGCCGAGGCTGCAACCTATTTATCCGGCTGCCGCCTGCAGGGAGTCCTGTCAGGAGCTGTCACGGTAGAATTTATGCACAATGCACTGTATGAAGCAGTATTGAAAGCGCGGAAGTGCACAGTGTTTTACAGTGTCAACTATCAGCTTGGCATGCCCGCGTCCAGATGGGGCCGTCACAGGCGAAGAGCAGCCAACCAGGAGGCGGAATGTCGTCCGATTTCGAGTGCGGGGAAGGGCGACCCCACTGTCTTGTTCGCCTGGCACAGCAGAGAAGCTCCCCGATTCCGTTTTGCCGCCATGGCGCACAACCAGGTCGATATCGCGCGCGCACGATTCCACGATTCATGGTGAGCCCATCTACGGCATGCATCTTGTCCACACACAAGAGGAGGAGCAAGAGACGCAAATGAGGGGGGACGAGGCAAGGCGAAGATAACCACAGTCACATTCGCCCATGTCTCGCAACGCCGCCGTCACCGTCGTGGCTGTGAGACGTCGGCAACAGCATAGGAACGGAGTGGCCCTTGGGTCTCGTCTCCAACGCGTGCGACACTGTTTCACCCGGGGAGAGCGGCACTGGCCGATGTGTAATCGACTCCCTGCAGGATGGCATCTGGGCACCCTCCAAGACTTCTGTCAGGCAGCAGGAGAGATCCAAGCTGTTGGGCCGGTACTGTGAGACGCAGCACTTGCTACTCCAAGCCCGTGGCGTGGGCACTTGCATTTCAAGCACGGCTAGCTCGAGATGCGGCCTGGGATGGCCTGCCCCGATAGTTCCACGGTCTAGAAGCGGGAGAGGCCACGCATGCGCGCAAAACGACGACGGTAGCTGGCCTCGACTGTCTTTGCCACAGACGGTAGGCAATGTGCTGGACGTGGGCATCTTCAGAACGCATGCATCGACTCGAGCATCATCGTCGATGGGCCTGACGCCCCCCCTCTCTCCCTCTCCGCCAGGAGCTCACGAACCCCTTGCCATGCATGGAGCGCAAATCGAGATTCCATGGACACCTTGCTGGCTCTCTGATAACAAAGATCAACCACGACGGCACTGTTGTATCAAGGTTTCTCCTAGCGCCCACGCGAAGCTACTGCAGCCGGCTCGCATGGCGCCACGGCCTTTGTCGAGCTGCTCCCGCTGTCCAAAAGTCCCCGGGATCGGTGGTGCCTTGGCGCCGGCCCTTCACCTTCAGCTGGGCCGGCACCATGTCCGCTCCGGCCTATTATTTAGTATGTGCTAGAAGGCTGGGATGAAAGCCTCCTTTTCATGGACGTCGCGATTGCCGTTGCGTTTTCGACGCGAAGACGAACCTGTCGCCTCGAAGCCCGTAAGCTCGTAGGTGTGTCGATCTCGGTGCTTGGCACTGCACATCATACTTGCACTAGGTCCCCGAGGATCCCGTCTCTTACAGCACCTATATAGGAAGTACACTTACAAGGCGACAGTCCATCAACAAGACGCTTGGGGTGACGAGAGCACCTCGGCAGGGCTGGATCCCGCTTCCAAGACCTACATGCCTGACACTGGCAGGAGTGTTGCTGGCCGCAACGGCTCGGCAGTGCCGTGCTGCGGTGCATCGCGCGTTGCAGCGCGTTCTGTGCGTGCGGAACGCCGCCTCGCGCACGCATGCACCACCGAGGTTGGGTTTCTATTGGCGAATCACTAACGGCAGCCCTCGCAGTTGAACAATGTGTCCAGCTCACATCACACCGAGCTAGCTGCAGCCGCGGGTGCAGCCCAAGGTGGTGGTGGCCGCGACCGGCGGACCCCCGTCTCTTGCATCGACTGCCTTGGAGAGGTGGTGGATGTATCTGTACATACGACAGCGTACTGCTTCTCCCGGCTTGTCGACAGATTGTAATCACCATACCGACATGGGGGCGGGCACACATGAACATGCCCGGGTAGGTATACTGCCCCGGGCGATCAACGACGGCATTGGGCTCTTGCAGGCTCCGTAGGTACAGGACCTAGGAGGAATAAAGGGAAGTGCTAGAGGCAATGGTCAAGCAGTTGATCGCAATGCGGCGGTGCTTAAGCAAGCATGGACGAGGGCGCGCGCAGTTGACGCCGTCACCGCCTCTTGTCGACATAGGCCACGAGGAAACTATGCTTGACAAGACACATGCACAATGTAGACGCGCCCAAGAGAAAGGCTTTGAAATTAGCGCATGCGTGGCGCATGTTTCAGGCGCTGGGAAAAGGACTGCTAGGGGATGAGGAGTGCCGCAGCTCTGGCAAACGACGACGATGCTGTTGCTCAAGCCTCGGGCGGCCGAGATAACCAGCCTCGACACCTTCCATGGAGCAATTGGTCCGTGAATCTAGTCGCTCTCCGTGTGCCGGCCCGAGCGGGACGGCGGTCGTGGAGAGGGAGCGGAGCAAGACTGTGGTCCCTGCGCGGATCGTTGCATCATCGGACGCATCACCCTCATCGAGCAGACTTCATCCGAGCGGCCGCCACCGACAGCTGCCAGAGATGTTGAGGCCGGCTCCCAGCGACGGCCACAGCGGTGCTGGACGGGGGAGTTTACGTCACCTGGATGCGGCCATGTCGTGAATGGGGGATCAAGGGGGTCTGTCACTCCTCGGGTGAGCCAGGGCCTGCAGTGGTTTTGAGCCGCCATGACTTCAGATTGTGCCCGCCAGGTTAGATGTTCACGTGTCACAAGTACAGTACACACGTTGTTGAGAGCAATATCCGTACAGAGTACTTGGATGCATGCATATGAAGCTCACCTTTGATTTGATCATGTTTCCTCACCGAGTTCGTCCGGGCAAGGTGAAACGCGCAGCCGAAACAAGGGCCTGGGGAAGCATTGAGAGAGAGCCACTGGGGGGGGGGCAGCGGGAGAGAGAACAAGGGGGGACACGACTGGGGGGGGAAGTGACAAAGAGATACCTCGGTCTTGCATGGAGTATGTATACCAGCCCTTTCTGCCGGCTCTTCATCAATGGCCATTCATCATGTTACACTTGCCATGAACCGGACTAGCTGAAGGCCTCTCCACTGTTGGTCGGGGCCGGCCCTTGAGCCGTGCCCCTCCAGGGCGCTCCAGCTGCTCCCCCCCCTACCAGGTACACACTCTAGGCCACCCATCCCTCGGACGCCCCCTCTAATCAGAGGACCAGCCATCCGAGAGCGGCTTGCAGCGGGGGCGCCTCCCCTTGTCGTGGCGTCGCTTCCATGTCTCCCGGTCACCGCGACTCAGCCCGTCGCCGACGCTGGCTCCCTCCCGGCAACAGGCGACCCTTGGAATCTTTTTTTTCCCACTAGCATTTGGGCCCGGGCAACGCCGAGTAATGGGGAGAGTGAGGGAGACGGAGGAGAAGTGGCCTGAGAATGGCGGCCTTCTCTTTGCGCTTTTCCTGTTCCTTTCCGAGTCTTGTCATTAGTCGCGCTGCAGTGTTTCTGCACCATCTGCATGTTCGACATTAGGCGTCGTCTTTGTCGAGGTGGCATCCAAATCGGCCCGCTCAGCTGCGGCGGAAAAGGCCTTCGCTCAGGCCCCGCTCGCCGGGCCACTACTTGCCCGCTGGCAGTTCCGAGTAGCGACTACTACCTGCTCGCTGCCACTGGTGACGGCACCATGGCCCCGAGGCATGCGACGAGGTACATTAGCCTTGGCGCCCCGTCTACCCAAGCTCCGCCGCCCCGATACCTCGAGAGTGGCCAGACTCGGCTGGCTAGCGCGTGTATCTCCACCACCCATCCAGGTACCCAAACTTGGGCAGGAATCTTCCTTGCGGGTAATCTGGGAGTCAGTGACCCCTAGGGAGGGAGGCGTGCTGCCGTACTACGAGTTAGTGCCCACCGGTACCCTCCGGCCTTTGTTCTTTCCTCGCCTCGCCCGAATGGCCTCTCGCTCTCCACACCCAGGTATCTACTAGTACTACATAGGCAGGCAGGTACCTGGTGTTTGTAGGTCGATAGCGAGAGGACCACTACCTGATTCTTCGTACCCGATTCCCCGTCCCGCGCCCTGATGAAATATACCTGGGTACCTGCACAAACCGCTTTTGCCATTCTCCCATCATCCCACCCTGATTCCTCCTCCCTCCCCTCCCTCGCCCTCACTTCTTCCTCGCTCACACCTTGGCTCGCCTTCTGCTCTCGCCTCTGCCGCCATCCCCTCCCAACCTCTCTCTCCCTGGGTCGAGCATTGACATATCTCCTCTCAGCAGTGCACAGGCCGCGACGTCTGCGGGCTCAGACGGGTAGCCACTGCCTCTCTACATACTACCTGGGTGGAAGGGGGAAAAAACAATCCCCGTGAGCTCGCGCCCTCTCGCTGTCGCCCGACAATTCGACGGGTGCGCGCCACCTCTCACACAGGGGTTCAGTCGCCCTTTGCCTCTGGTTTCCCTCTTGTTGGATACCCGACGCCACCTGCCGCCTCCTTCACCAACAGAACCGCGACTGGGGAGGTAGATTCACGCTCCCCTCTCCCGCTCTCGACCATGCTCGAGCCCCAGAGAACGAGACCAATTGACCACAACAACGTCTACGGCCACTCGCGCTCCCGAACCACCTCCTCCAACGCCTTCTCTGCCCCAGGCCACCCAACGCCTCGCATGTCTCTGCACCTATCCTCCCAGCCCGCCCCAAACATGCAGCATTCGC
Organism: Ophiocordyceps robertsii; assembly: GCA_027405785.1. NCBI lineage: Eukaryota > Fungi > Ascomycota > Sordariomycetes > Hypocreales > Ophiocordycipitaceae > Ophiocordyceps > Ophiocordyceps robertsii. The sequence continues at coordinate 6,212 of JAPEBW010000769.1, forward strand.
GCCGCTCCCCCTCGGTCAACACCTTTAGCACAGTCTCGACCATCCCACCTCCCGCCGCCTACCGCACCTCTTCAACGACAGACCTTCGTCGCTCCATCTCCAGCCGCTCGGGCGGGACCACGACGCAGCCGAGCAGCTATGTGGCCCTCCTGCGCAAACAAAAGGCGACCGTCTGGTGCGATCGCGCCCAGTACGAGGACCCACGCGTAGCCGCCCAGCAGCGAGCCGCCAAGGTGCGCGCCAATCTCGAAGTCGTCGGGGGCGGCCGCAACAACACGGTCAGCCGCACGAGCACTGGAATCAGCGCCACCGGCAAAGTCGCGGCCAAGATTCGGCATCACGGAAAGACGCCTGTCGTGGGGTATGCGCCCGGCGAAAACCACGTTGGCGTAGGAGGCGTGCCCCTACGGCTGAGCGCCACCGAGGTCGAGGGTGAAAGCAGCGGCGAAGAGGACACGCAGGCTACCGCTCGCCTGCACCACCGTAGGACGGGGAGCAGCGGACGGAGCAGCACCGCCAGCGGCCGGCGCGCCCTGGCTTACCGCTCGTCGGGCGGCCAACGCTGGAGCCCGGGTGACACGCCGGAGCGGACCGAGAGCCTGATGGAGCAACAGTCGGAAGACGTGCTCAAGGCCATGGACGACGCAGCCAGTGGCAAGGCCCACAGTTCGAAGAGCGGAAGCAGTGGCGAGCGCGCCGACAACGTGGCCGAGCTGGGCGGCGGGCCGAGACTTGCTAGCAACTCCCTGATGCACTCGTCTTTGACTCGGGAAAGGAGCGCCAAGAGCGCCGAAGAGCTCAAGAGGCGAGGCAGCGTGGATGAACGGACAGCGACCCTCACCTCGGGTCGCCTGTTCATCGCCAATCCCGATTGATGGATCGTCTCTGTGCCATGCGCGCATTACGCGACACGTTGTTCGCCGACGAAGCACTCTGCTCGCGCAGCAGCTGGCCGCTCGCTTCTGTGCTGGGCCAAGCCCGGCACGCCCTCGCCCCCCGGGGACTTTGGTTGCATGGACAAGGCGTTTGGGTACGGATGATATCACACGTGACAGGCACGATCGCTTTTGGGGGACTCGATACCATGACCTGTTGCTTGCTTATTGCACACTTGACCTACAGTCGTTCGCTGCGTGTTTGTCGTTTGAGGGGTGACCAGCACAAGGCGGGCCATCGAGGCTGCTGAGGTGCGGGCGCATCCACGGGTGTTTGTAATAAGCACCGGGGAGTCACCAAGCGATTAATGAGGCCTTTGCAAAATGTCGGCAGCGCCAGTCGCCCCGAGTTAGATAGAGATCCAAGACAACAATAGTAGTTGCGAGCTGTCTTCTAGCCATCTGGGTATCCTTTCGTGCTCGACCCATGTTGGTGGTCATGGTCAGGGTCAGGGTCAACCGTAGCACTGGCAGCGAGCGGCACGTGTCGAGGTGCCAAAGCGACGTTACTCTTTGTCAAGCCCGCTGGCAAGCTGACCAATGCCGTGTGGCGCTCCACGGGAGGTCGCGTCCCTGGCATTAGCGCGCATGCGGTGGCTTTGCGACGCCCCGTGGTGATGAGGGAGGCTACTGTACAGAGTGGTAAGGCAAGGTGCCTAGGTAGGTAGGTAGTAAGTGGTTATACACGGTCGCAGGCCGTTCCTGGGCAGATGGGTAGGTATGAATACTCGTGGTGGATTGGCTGTACCCAGATCATCTAGCTGCCACAGTGTAAAAATGGCATCATCATCGGAGCCTGAGTCTGACGGAAGCCAAGCCACTAGCCCGACTCGGTAACGCGGGGCAGGCCCGTCGTGGCGGTGCTGTGCCTGGATTCAAGACGAAGAGCCACAGTCGGGCGCCGGCCTTTAGCCGACTCACCGACCAATGACGCGCCCACATACTGTACCCAAGTACCTGTAGGCATCGACGCGTCGACGAGGGTAATTTAAGCGCCAGATTTTACGCGGGGGCGCGTTTTGGTCCCTGCTTCGGTTGCTATCTATCATGCCCATCACCACACCCATCGCCCCCCATCATCCATCATCCCTAATAGCCCCGTCATCCGCCTCCGAGTCGTGAGCTCGCAAGCCTGAGCTCATTGCACCTCTTGTTGCGCTCACGAAACCGTACTGCCCGTTCTAGCTAGCCTTTTCCTTTCTTCCCTCCCAAGGGTCATTCGTTCACCTATCGAGGCGCTCCGGAATACCCATTGTCTCGCGCCTACCACGCCAACCTCAACCCTACCTGCCCGCTTCCGGGCTCCGAGGAGAAAAGGCCAACTCTTTCATGGTCACACTCGTTTCCTCCTCCCGACGACCCCGATCGTGACTTTGTCTCCTGCAAGCTCGGCTTCTACATCTGCCTTACCTTTGATGCCGCTGTCCCCGATGGATCCGAATACCCAAGAGACGGAATCCGCTGGGCGGAAGCGGAGTCATATTGAATTCTCGGCCGACCTCGACAAGGCAGAAACAGACGCGGATATGAAGGCGGCCGCTCCCGGTAAGTAATGCCATTCCGCCTAGGAACTGCCATCAACGGCTTGCTCCCCGCTCTTCACCCATCGCCAATGCTAACCTTGCAGTGCTACCTCCCGTCTCGCAAGATGGCGCAGCATCACCCCTCGACGGCTCTCCGATGCCTACATCCCACGCTCCTCAAACCCCTTCAGAGTCTGTGCCCCCGCAAGAGGCACAAGATGACACCCGATCCGCGACATCGGCTTCGAAGCCAGTAGCCAAGCGCAAGCGTCTTACTCCGCAAGAAAAAGAGGCTCGGGATAAGGACCTGGCCGAGAAGAAGAGGGAGAGGGAGGCCCAAGCTGCAAATCGGGCAGCGGAAAAGGCCAAGCAAGACGAAGAAAAGGCGGCCCGGGCCAAGGAGCGAGATGAGAAGCGTAAGAAGAAGGAAGAGGACGACCGAGCCAAGGCTGAGAAGAAGCGGAGGCGGGAAGAAGAGCAACAACGTGTCCAAGCAGAAAAGGACAGGAAGGCCCGATCGCAGACGAAACTCATCAGTTTCCTTGTGCCAAGCACGCCGATGAAGACTGCAGCCGAGTCGAGCTCCAATTCGGGAAGCCCAAGCAAGACCGATTCCGCGCCCCCCCAGTCCAAACCACAGCCTTCGGTATATGAGCAGCTCTTCAAGCCCTTTTTTGTCAAGACTGACACGCGATGGACCGATTCGATTATGCAGATGGATCCAGAAGCGCGGGAGGCCAAGGCCCAACTTCTTGACGACTTCATTAGTGGACGGCGGGAGCTTGAGGATACGCAAACGTCCTTTGATGCAGAGAAGCTGCTCAGTCTGCCGTATAAGATGCCGAAGAGAGGCCGCCTACACCACCCGGTAATGCACATCATGGAGACTGCTTGCAAAGAGGCCGAGAAGCTGGAGAGTGCGGGGCTGGTCGTATCCGACAACGCGTTTGAGGATGCGCGTAGGGTTCTCGCCAAGGTCCCCATGAAGGTGATTGCCTTTTCCCAGGATGTCAGACCACCATACTACGGCACAGTTACCATGACGCCGTTTGCTCTGGGGCAGGGAAACATGTACAGACAGGCGCGCAAATCAAGCCACCGACGGTTGCCCCTCGACTACGATTACGACTCGGAAGCCGAATGGCAGGACGATGAAGGCGAAGATGTCGACATTGACGATGACGACGACGAGCAGGAGGACGAGGATGACATGGAAGGGTTCCTCGACGACTCGGAGGACGCAGGTCTTGCAAGGCGGGTGTTTGCAAACACAATGGAGCCAGAAAGCTCCGGCATCCGGTTTGAAGACAAGCCTGGTGGCTCAGATGGGATGCTTGACGAGTACAAGATGGAGTTTATGCATGGTGAGCCGCCTCCTGACTTGTCTACTTGACATTCCAAGGCTCATCAGCCGTTTTCACAGATGGCACCTGGGGCATTGACCCCTGGTCGGCACGGTATTGGGAGCCGGAGCCAAAGAAGGTCAAGAGCGAAGAAGGGGCCAAGATGGCGCCTCCCCCAGCGCCTGTCAATGGGTTCGAATCCATCCGGAATGTTGCAGAGGCCGAGCCGGTTAAGCTGGTCAAGACGGAACTATGGGATGACATGAAGAGGGTGATTCTCGACAACAAGGCACTGACCAAGGGCAGCATCATCGACATCATCTTCCAACAATTCCGAGATAATAGCGTCTCGCGCGCCGAAGTGAAGAACACGGTAGAGTTGTTGGCGGAGAAGAAGGGCCTGGGTCGAAGCAAGGAATGGAATCTCAAGCCCAAGTACAATATTGAGCTCTGAGCTCACCAGTCTACTTGGACGTGATGAAGGAGGCGGGAGGCGTTTGCCGAGGATAGTCCACGCTAGATGTATTGCTCGGCGTGATTTGACTCTCGTGGGGGGAGAGTGGGCGAGATGCATTCGTACATGCTTGGTAGCTCCAAGAACAAGGAGTCGGATTTTGGCGGTTTCCAGTGCTCAAAGTGGTGGTGGCTGTAGTTGTTTGGTTCTAGGCCGGACGGATCGGCAGTGCCGGCGGGTTTCCGCACATGGTCGGACTACGACACGACTATTCGCAGATGGGTACGTGCCAGCTGAATCTTACACACAACAACACATTGTTGCAGGACCTACGACGCTTCTCCCGCGAGCTCGACGGAGATCTGTCCCTTTCGAGCTGTGCACCGTCGACGCCGAATCTGCGACGTCAGCCATCCCCACCAGCACGGGCAGCAGGGCCATCGACATCGACCGAAGGAGCCAACACGCATGAAGAATTAAAAAAAAAAAAAAAAAAAAAAAAAAAAGAGGAGAGAAGCCTCTGGGCCGCGCTTGCGTGTGTGTGGAGATTCAACAGCCGCAGACCCAACAATGACGCGAACCCCGACGCTGTAACATCGCATCGCCTCGTGCTTGTCTCTGTCTCGGCCTGGGCGCGAGCAGAGGGCGGCTCCGAGGCTGGCCGCTGATACGTGTCCCGCGGCAAATCTCCCCCGACATGAACCGTGGCTCGGCATGGAGGATCCTTGGGGCGACCCGTGGGCGGCGCCCGTGACGACTGAGCTGGCCCCCGCCGCTGCTGCGGCGTACTTTGTTGAGGCGGCCGACGGCCCGTTGGGGAGGCAGCCGAATGCCGCAGCCGCCTCGCCGTGGGGTGACGACGACGACGACGACAACGATGCGTGGGGGGATGGCGGCGCGAGGACTGGCAGGAACGGCGGCTCGGGATGGGGGATGAGCCCGAGGCTGGAGCCGTTGCCGGATCCCTGGGCCAATGCACAACCGCCCGCATCGGTGGCATTGGGACTCTCCTCGGAGACACAGGCCCGAGGAGATGGGCAGAAGCTCGACAAGACGAGGACCGATGACGACAGGCCGGGGCCCGTCAGCCTCGAGACGCACCGCGACGCCGCCTCGCTCCACCGCCCGCTGGCTGCGCCCCTCGACACCAACGCGCAGGATATATGGGCCAATGAAGAAGAGGCAGCCGTCGTTGCAGACGGGGCAAGGACGCCCGAGCCGCCGTCACCCGGATCCCCGTCGCCCCCCCCTCGTGGATGTGCCGTTGGAGCCGAGGACAGGCAGGAGGCAGGCCGGCAAGCTTCCAAGGTGCAGGGGCTGGTGGACATGTTTGATGGCATGGCGAGGCGCGGCACGTCGCCAACAGCAGCGGTGGGCAAGAAGGATGCCGCGCAAGAGGGCTCTTGCCCACGCTCGGCCGAGGAGAGTGAGCCGTCGACGGCGCGCGCAGAGCATCTTGCTTGTCCGGGCAGCCCGGCGCGAGTGTTGACGGACGAGCCACGAGACCATGGACCCCAGCCCGAGGATGGACTGGGGAAAGCGGCCAGCTCGGCGGACTGGCAAGACCAGCTTCCTCGGGGCTCGAAAGGGCCACGGCGGATTGCGTATCCCGTCGACCTGTCCCGCTTGGACGAGATATTTCCCTCCACCTCGGCACAGGCGGAAGACGGGCCTGCGGGCCTCGGCGGCGACTTCTTCACCACCACATCAGAGCGCAAGGCCTGGTACCGGATATCGCGCTTCGGCTCCGTGCGGCGCCACGACCAGGGCGACCCGGACGACTACGTGCGCGTCGGCTGGGCGGCGTCGCGCATGCGTGAGCGCACCATGGAGCTGGTGCGGCGCTGGGTCGAGCAGGACTCGCTGGGCGGGCGCGTGGTCCTGGGCCGCCGCGTCGGGCTCGGCGGCGGGAGCATGTTCAACTGGGACTCGGCGGCGGCGCCCGTCGAGATTGCCGAGTTGCTGCGGAGCAGGGGCGAGAGGAAGACGGCCGAGGCACACTGGAGACGGGCTTCGGCGGCCACCAGCGAGGCGTCGACGACGGTGGCGCGGGGGAACTTGCCGGCGGCTGCCCCCTGGCCCGCGTCTTTCCAGGCCGAGCCGAGCGCGGACCAGGGGGAGTGCTTGGCGGCGCAGCTTGCCGTTCCGCCCGATGACGTTTCTGCGCCGCCGCCGCCTGCTGTCGAGTCGCTCGCCGGGGTACCCGCGGCACTGGAAGCGGCGGGAGAGGGCCTGGTCGATGAGGAGGCAACAAACGACGACGACGACGACGACGACTGGGGAGACATGGTTTCACCAACCCTCACAGCGGCAAAGAGCCCGTTGGTGGTCCCGTTTCCGGATGCGGACGCTGTTGTGACGGGGAACTTGACCACCCGTGACTCGCCCCAGCCTGACTTGGGGGAGCTGAGTCGCAGCGGTCCGCAGCAGGCTGTGGACAGGACGGGCAAGGACGTGGTCAAGGTCAACCAGGCTGCATCACTGGAGTACGATTCAAGTCTGGGCTTGGCTTGGGACGTCGACTTGGTTCCCGAGGTGATGAAGCCGACGGCGGCGCAAGCATGGCGAGACCAGCCAACTCGGCGCTCAAACTCCAATGCTGACCACACATCATTGCTTCTCTCCACGTCGGGCACGAGCACAGACGACATGATGGCGGCCTTCAACGCCACCCCGGACAGCGGCAATGCTGGGGACGACGAGGCAGTGGCTCGCATACTCGGCGGCCTCCCTGATCTGTCGTACATGGTTCGCTAGGGAATTGTTTTGCGAGTTGGTCTGATGGCGTGGTTTTTGACTGCCCCCAACATGGTCTCGAGACGGCATACGAGGGTGGGATGGCAACGAAGAGTGGGCAGCGAGAACAGAGGCTGGAAACTGGAAACTGCCATTGGGCTCTAGGGGACGGTGGAAAGAGGAGGACTCGCTAGGTTTCTTAGGAAAAGGGGCAAATATGATTGATGACTAGACTAAGCTGACGAAACAGCAACCTCGACAGAGCATCCCAGACTTGTCTACCGAGCCTCGAGTACACGAAACTCGGAAGAAGGAGAGCTCGCAGGCCGGCTCACTTTCGACGCTTATCGCTCGGCTGGCTGGACGACTGCTGTGGTTGACACTGCGGGCAGAGGACACCGCGGACAGCTCCCGCAATTTGCATGGTGGTGGTCAAGGTCTGGCCGCAGCTGTTGAAGCCGTTTTGTCGACCACGGCTGCACGCAGTGTTGACGTCGTGGAAACTGCGATACGGCGCCCTGCAATTGGCGCACGTATTGTAACCCATGGTAACGTGACACATTGCGTCTCGGGTTTGTGTGTCGTCGTTGTCGAGGTCTGGGTCGAAGAGAGGCTGGCTGTGTTTGCGTGTTTGGCGACGGTGGTGACGGATAGGGGGGCTCGAGAGGCGGATGTGGTGTGCAAGAGGCTGAGAGGGATGGTGGATGGCGAAGACAGAGGAGAGGGGGGCGACGTGTCGGCTTCTTATAGAACCGACGGGCTCCTACCGCCTCTGAGCCGGGCGACTACTGTCTTTGCACTTATTGCAGATGGTGCCAAGGGTGTTTTCGGCTATGATGGCCTGGCCCTGAACGAGTATGCCGCAGCTCCCGAACGCCTTGTCTTGTCGGGCCCGAGCGCACCATTCACGGCCGGGAATGGACCGGGGCAGCAGCTCCAGGCACTTGTTGCACCTCACGAACACGGGGAAGCATCTACACATTGCGTTGCGTCTGGCCGTCTATCGTCCTTGTCGGGAGTTCTTTGTGAGTTTGGCGATGGATGAGGCGGATACGTGACGCGAGGCGCGTAGGAGACAGAAATACAACAATAGGGGGACGGTCAAGGAAAAGAAAAAGAGGTGGATAGAGGTCGGCCTCTTATAGAATCGACTGGCCTAGTACAGCCGCCGTTTGTAGGTGGTGTAGGTGTATCTCTTTCCGCCAGGGCTCGGCTTCGACGGCTCCTCGTACGGGAGACTGTCGTTGCACTCATTGCAGATGATGCCATCACGGTTCGGAACCGTGGTGCGTCGGTCCTGGTCCGTGGTGCCGCAGCTGCCGAACGCCTGGCCCCGGGCCCCATCGCACCATACCTGCGAAGGGGCCGGCAGGGGCAGCGACGCCCGGCACATGGCGCAGTTTATGAACAGTCGGGCATATCCACACATTGCGTCTTATCGTCCTTGTCTAAGAGTTACCTTGTGTGTTTGTGTGTTTGGTGACGGATAGGGGGGTTGCGAGAGCGTGCGGGAATGGAGTGACGGGGAAACGAACGGTGATAAGAGGACCGACTCGAGCCCAGTTGTCGGCTTGTTACAGCGTCGACGGCTGCCTGCGTGGAAAACCGCGCCTTCATAGCACCCGGGGCACGAGAACTGAACAACCGGAGGCTCTGTGAATGTCCGCGCCGTCCTTGTGTAAGTGACGGGCGCGACAGGTGCGTGACGCCGGTCAGGGCCTCCCGTCCGTCAGAGTCCTGCCCAGGGGTAGAATTCATTGCTTGGCCGCTCCCACGCTGTTCATCAAATCAGTCCCGTCAACAGGCGTCGAGTGTCGTGCGAGGACAAGTCTGGCCCATGGGTGGAACAGAAGCGGCTTCCTTACAGCTACAGTCTGTCTACCAGGGGGGGGGCAGCTGTGCCGACATCATTTCTCGGCCTGTTCGGCAGACAACAACAACAACACCGAGTAATGCTTTCATGGCCGCACAGCCCGCCCGCTTCACCGGCCCCTCGCCTCACTTGTGTATCAAATAGTCGAATGTCCGACGCTGCCCGTTCATCATTGTTCTCGGGCGGTGCCATTGGTTCGTGAACAAGTCCGTCAAAGCCTCCAAGCTCGAGCCGACTTTCCTTTCTCCAGCCCGGTGCGAGGACGCGGCGAGAAAGGCCGACGACAAAAGGAACAAAGTATGGAGAGATGCAACGCTGGTCCATTCTACAGCGTGTGAGATGCGTTGCCTGCTTCATTGATTTCAATCATGGCTGTATTGGAACAAGACTCTCACTTATCCAGGAACCAAGCCTGCCCCAACATGCTCCGACAGGCCCAGCGAGTATCATTATGCCCATCCCACATTACCATCAGACGCTTGCTTTTCAAACCCCATTCCATTCAACCCGCCGCCCATCGCATTAGAAGTTGGGCACCGCGACACTCTTGCGCTTCTGAGTCATGGCGTCGACCGACGGCACCCCGTTGTAAATGATGCCGCTGGCCACGCTCTTCCGCCTCATGGCCGGGTCCGCACCGGCCGGCGGCGCACACGACGCTGCTCCGTCAGCATTGGACACAAGCAAGGTGATGGCGCCTGGCTTACCTTCGTGGGCGGCATAGGCGGCGCGTATCAGGTCGTCAAAGAGCTTCGACGGGGTCCTCTGCCGCTGCGCGGGGGCACACGGCGCAAGCCCGCCCTCGATCTTGAAGGCTTCGGGCGCCGCCGTGGCAGCGGCCGTTTCTTTTCTGCGGCGGAAGTAGGACATGGCGGCGAAGCCGAGGATCAGGCACCCGAGGACTGCGAGGCGTGCCGGTTAGTCCACCTTCATGGCATGTGTGGGCAGGAAACGACCTGCCTCCTGCCGAGATTATGATGCCCAAGTCGGCGAAGCGAGTGAGGCCGCCGGCTTCGCTGCCGGGAACAGAGCCGGCGGCTGCGCCATCGTCTGCCCGTGGGCTCAGGCGCATCAGCAGCGGCATGGCAAAGCCGTGCTGAACCAGACAGGCAACGAGGATGGCGAGGCTCGGCATGACTTGTGCTTGGCTCAGCACTTTCCAAAAGGAACGTGAACGTGTAGAGAATGGATGGCTTCGAGGATGACTAGCAGCCCGTGACAAGGTCCAGGGCGAGGGGGCTCCGAGTCGCTCTTATCCCGTAGGGCTCTCCTGGATGACGCATAGGGGCGCCCTTACTCGCGCCCATCTTGGCCTCTGCATGCCAAAGTCTCTTCAGTCCCTCCCCCCTTCCACCGTTTCCGGCCCAAAGCGGGAGTATAAATGCGCTGGCCGGCGTCTCGGAAGCCCGCGCTAGCCCAACGGTTGCCGCCATGTTTCACAGTACCGGGGAAAGGGGCCCTTCTGGTCCTTTAAGCTTTTTCGCCCCATGTCGGTGCTTTGATTCCGTGACCCTCTTTCCACATCAGACGCTCGACATTATCGCCATCCAATCATTGAGCCGAGCACGGCACCCGGGGTCGCTCTGTCGGGAGCTCGGTCCCGGTCCCCAGTATTGCGAAACACGCGGTTGCCGTCGCCATAGACGAATCCAGAGCCAGAGATAACAAAGCAGCCGGGTCCCTGGGTTGGGTCAGTCCCTGGGTCAGTCCTTGGATCAGTCCCTGGATCAGTCCCTGGATCAGGTCATCCGTACGTTGAAGCTTAGTCTCTGTTTCATGCCTCAGCCTTCATCTTGGCCTCCATGGAAGACGTCCGGAAGGGAAAGTCCCAACGACGATCAGTCCACAATGTGACAACAGATGCCCGGGACGTAGGGGAACAAGGAAAGGCCGCTTCTCGGTTGCATGCGCCTCCTGGAAGCCACGTATGAACGTTTCCGCCCGGGACAGACAGAGACTTGCCAACAACAAAATCCCTGGATTCTCCACGAGACGAAGCGTCTGGCCCCGACATCCCTCTGCGGAGCCCCCCCGGATTGCAGCAATAACCCTCGCAGCCCCGGCCACCCCGCTCGTTCAAACTCAAGCGGGCGTTGTTCTGTCGCACACGGGCTCGAGTCGTGTAAAGTGCGCGTTGGCACAACACCACTCCTGTAGACAATATTCCCTGGAAGAGATCCGAGCGCCTCGAGATGACGCACTGCGTGCTCAACCACTGGGACTAACTGCGCAAAGCGTGAGATTCCGTCGCATGAGTGATGCCGGGGCTGAGAACATCATCTTCATCTGATTGGCTCGAGCCATCATCCGTGTGTATCTTCACCCTTGGCGGTCCAACGAAGAGCAGGGCCACGAGGGAAGTGGCACAGAGCAGAGCAACGTAAAACCAAGGCAATCCCATCCACATGCCCTTTCTCTGCAGGCCCAAGTCAAAGAACCAGGCCAAGGTCGGTCCGCCGATAAAAGATCCCAGAACTTCCACCATGCCAATCAGGGCATAGAGCCTCGTCGTATACTCGGCGTCGACGTGATGCGACACAGTCGCGCGAGCCAAGGGGCTGTCGGCAGATCCCAAAGTGCTGATGAACAGGCCCATCAGGAAGACAGAGACATGGGAACTGAATCCTTGTACGAGAGCACCCATGAGGTTGAGGAGCGTAGACGCCTGCGCCAGAACCAGGTCTTTTCCGAAAACCGTGAAGCGAAAGCGCCGCGACACGAGCGCCTGGGAGGCCCTGGGCAGAGCGGCTAGAATTACGAGGTTGAGTATGCCCAGCGGCGAGAGCAGGATGCTCGTCTCGGAAAGCTTCCACCCAAAGTTCTTGCTGACGTACTGTGTCAGCGTCGAAGTATACGCTGTAAACCTGGCGTGTTGGAACAGAAACATGACGAGGACGAGTAGGATGTTTGTATTCTTCACCAAGTCCAAGGAGCAGCGCAAGTCACGTAGCCCGCTGCTGATGTGCTCCTGAAGCAGACAGCCGGCCTCCCGGGAGGAGCCGGGCTTGACGGGCAACGTTTCAGGAATGAAGAAGAAGATGGAGAGGACGGCAGGGGTAATTGCCAGGACGAGGTAGACGGGAACCCATGGCCCGTAGCGTTCCATAAGAAGGCCGGCCAGCACGGGACCAATGAGGGCACCAGCCGTGGAGCCAAAGCTCAAGTAGAGGAAGCTTGCAGCTCTGCGGGTGGCAGAGTCAGCGGCGATGAAGAGTCACGAGTATTCAGGGGCCCTCACTTTTCCTGCTCGGAACTCACATCTGCCGCCATGGCATAGAGCGAGGCAAGCAACGTGGGAACGCCACCGCCAAGCAGCATGAAGAGGGAACCAATCATGAGTAAGTAGGGGTTGCTGCGGACACTAGCCTGCATCCTACCGAGCATAAAGGGGGCGAACCAAAAGGAGACAGCGGTGCCGCCGTAAGCCATGAGGGCGGTTGGCTTGCGACCAATGCGGTCAGCGAGCAGGCCAAAGGGAAAAGAGACGAGCAAAGCTGGGCGGCTGTTGGTCAGTAGAGCAGTGGGCGATGCGTGGAGGGAGAAGTAGCCACAGGGGGCGCCGTACTCATGATGGAGTTGAAGAGGCCGAACCAGCCGAGTATGTAGGCCAGACGCGACTGCACCTCGTCGGCCTTGCACCTCATCTCGTCGATGATTTCGCGCGACTCGTCTCCGTAGTGGACATGACAGAGGGCGTCCTCGATGAGGCGGAAGAGGGGGATGAGCATGAGCATGCCACTCGACGTGATGCAAAACATGATGGTTGCGGCGAGGAGCACAATGGAGCCCGGCGTCTTTGCCTGCCAGGACGACGCCTTGATGCGCGGCCGCAAGGGTAGCGGCTCATCCTGTCGCTCGTCGTCGTCGTGGAGCAGGGGAGCGTCCTCGGGAGCGTCGTCGTCATCGTCGTGGGGCTCATGGGGTGGCATGACGAGGTTGCGGGCGGCGGATCAACGTCACGGCCGCCCGGCCATGAGACGAGACGGCTTCTTGGAGGGGAGGGTGGGAGGCGAAGAGGATGATGCGACGTGTTGTTTTGGGAGGCCGGAGGAGCTGACGTGAGGTCCGAGGTGGGAAGGAAGTCTCGAGCAGACTCCAGCCCGCCAATCAGCTGATCAAAGCTGCTGCCTAGCCTCAACTTGCTCATCTCTCTGAAGGCGTGCAATCATTCGAATGCCAAGAATCTATCAAGACAATGCTCGAGAGTCGCCGAGGCTATGCGCATCGCGACGCTTGTTCATGATGGCTAGTCGGCTGCAACTTATGTGCAGCCGGCTGCAACTTATGGGCAGCCTTGCAGTCGGTTTAACCCACAACAACCTCATTTGGTAAGCCCATCGTCGACGGATGCTGTGGAGAGAGAGCAGCGGAAAGAAGGCGCAACGTCAAACCCTGCCCACCGTGACGTTCATCTCCCGTTGACGGATGCGCCATCTCTTCCGTACAGTACACAACCTCCCTTTGGCCGTTAGATTCGTCAATCCCCGGCATGGCTCTGCGCATTGGCTACGTGCCCGAGCACTTCTCGACCCCGCTCTACTTTGCCCAGAAGCACTATGGCCTCGATGCCACCCTGATCCCCTTTCCCTCGGGCACCGGCCACATGGTCACGGCCATCCGGGCCGGCGAGATTGACGTCGGCATCGGCCTGACCGAGGGCTGGATTGCCGGCCTTGGCAAGGCCGACGTCGACGGAGACGGCGGATATCGCCTCGTCGGCACCTACGTCGACACACCACTCTGTACGTCATCGGGCCTCGCTCGGCGTCGACCCTGACCAAGAACCTCGCTGACCAACCTCCACGCGCCAGGCTGGGCCATCTCGACGGGCGCCCATCGCGCCGATCTCTCGTCCGTCGACTCCCTCCAGGGCCGCAAGATTGGCGTCTCCCGCATCGGCTCCGGCAGCTACGTCATGGGCTACGTCCTCGCCGACCAGCACGGCTGGCTGCAGGCGTCGTCGACGCAGCCCTTTTCCGACACGGTTGTGCTCAACACGTTTGACAAGCTGCGCGAGGCCGTCAACTCGGGCGAGGCCGACTTCTTCATGTGGGAGCATTTCACGTCCAAAAAGCACCACGACGCGGGCGAGATGCGCCGCGTCGGCGACATTTACACGCCCTGGAGCAGCTGGAAAATCGTCGCCTCGACCAAGCTGGCGCCGCGCGACGGCAGCGTCGATGTGCGGGTCCAGAGCCTGTTTGAGAAGCTGGACCGGGGCGTGCGGCACTTCAACGAGAACCAGGACGAGGCTGTGCGGTACATCTCGACCAGCTTAGGGTACACGGAGCCCGACGCGAGGGAGTGGCTCAAGACGGTCAAGTTTCCGTCGCGGACCGAGGGTGTCAAGCCAGAGGTCGTGTCTGGATGCGTGGCCATTTTGAGAAAGGCGGGTGTCTTGGTGAAAGGCAAGGGCATAGACCCCGAAGCCATGGTGGTGAAGCTATAGCGCTCGATGAAGCAACAAGTGACCACCGGGTGAGACAATGCTGTACCGTATCCGTAGTCATCCGCAATCGAACAGCCGCGCCTCCTCCAGCCCGAAACATTTGCCAGTCTCTCGATACGAAGTCGTCAACACTCACTGCCTGGTACCGGTACCAAGGTAGGCAACCGTAGGTCGGATACGGCGGACTAAATGTAAGTTAGAGTCAAAACCCAACTTAGGGGATTTTTCCCCTACGTACACACCTTAGCGTGTAGCTATATATTGCTTCAGTCTATTGCATAATGCGTACGTTCCCTTTTTAGCGTTTAGTGGCATATACGGAAATAAAAATATTAAATTACTAACGCGTATATTTATACTAAAGATAATTTATAATTACTAGTAAGTACTTAATAATATATAATAAATAAGGCTATATACTATATATATAGAAAAGAAATATAGTATTACTTTACGTTACTCCTTAATTAAGTATATATTATATTATACGAGGAAAAAAGAAAATATTACTTTATATTGCTTTTTAATTAAATACGTACTAATTCGTATTAAAAAAAGTAAATAAATACCCCGCGTATTTTTTAATTCTCTCTTTCTTTTTTCTTTTCTTTTTTATTAGCACTACTATAATATTATAATATAAGTATTCTCGCTTATTCTTACCTATTCTCGCTTACTTTTACTTACTCTCTTCCGAACGCTTTTATTATTTATAATATTAATATTTACTATAACGGGTCGGCCCTAACGGGGCTAAAGCAGTGGTCATGCTACTGTTCGTTGCTACGGGGCAGCTATTTAATTAAGCCACTGCGTTAGACGGCGGCAGCGAGGGCAAAAGAAGACGAATTAACTAAGCTGCCAGCTAGTCAATTAACCACGCCTATTAAGGGTCGGTTGCACGGGCGCAGCCCGGGCCCAATCCAGGGCCTAGCCCGTAATACTACCCCCTCTCTACCCCGCCGCCCTTAGGCAGGGCTAATAGGTCGTCTCCCCTAGCCGGCAGCTCTCTCGTGGCTATAAGCCTAGGCCGTCCCTGCTAGTGCGTCGGCAGGTCTCGAACCTAAGACCCTTTGTTATAGCTTAGTTAACTATAACAGGTCGGCCCTAACGGGGCTAAAGCAGTAGTCATGCTACTATTCGTTGCTGCGGGGCAGCTATTTAATTAAGCCACTGCGTCAGACGGCGGCAGCGAGGGCAAAAGAAGACGAATTAACTAAGCTGCTAGCTAGTTAATTGACCACGCCTATTAAGGGTCGGTTGCACGGGCGCAGCCCGGGCCTAATCTAGGGCCCAGCCCGTAACATTTACTAAATATTTAAGAGTTTTTTTTTAAACGTTTTTTTAACTACGCGACCGCACGTTTATATACTAATATAACTACGCCTACTCCTTATCTTCTATATACGATCGGAAGCGTTATAATACTTAAGCTTTAAGACGCTATTAAAGGCGAAAATACGGATAATAATATTACTATTCGTGCTTAGTATACTCTTAATGCGGTTATATTTAGTAAGGCTTAAGCGGTCGTAAAGGTATCGTTTAAAACTAACGATATAAGTGTTTATATCCTTATAATTATATATATACTAATAGGTTTACTTCTTAGCTTAAGCATATAGTTATAACCTATATTAAGTAAGTCGGACTTAAGTAAGTTAAGGTCGAGCTTAAGATTACGCGCTTATAGCCTACCGATATTATCGTTAAATAAATATACAGCAACGAACTTAACGATAAATATATATACGTTTAGTATTATAAGGGAAATAGTCCGTTCGCTATATATATAGTCCTTAACGAAATATCCGAGGGCTGCGCTAACTACTATTATAGTAATATTGCTTCTCGGTGCTTACTTATGCCTTATAAGTATAGATCCTCCTTATATAAATAACTACGTGTTAATATATTTAAGTATAGAAAAGCCTAAGACTTTATTTAAGCATAAGGGCTACGCTAGTAACGAAGGCGTCGATACCTTTATAAAGCGAAAAGGTTATAAGGAAAGGGTATTATATATAGACCTTAAGAAGGCTGCGGAAGCGTTTACTAGCATTTTAAAGCCTATACTTATTAAAATAGCCGATATCCTTTATAAATATATCGCTTTAGATATAGATAAAGAGGATAATAAGTAATTAGTAAGGAATAGGAGTAAATAATAGATTTTACTTTATTTTTATTATTTTCTTTTTATTTTGTTTTAATTCTTTTACGTAGACTTTAATATATAGATAAATTATTATAAATATCTTACTTTTAATTATAATATAGCTATACTATATTATACTTTAATAATACTCTTAATATTAATATATATTGTTTTATAATACTTAATACGTAAGTAGAAAATTTAATATATATTTAGAAAAAAAAACTTCGTTTTATTTTTATTTTATACGTTAAAAAAATCTCCTATATATACCTATAACTATAAGACGCTTAGCAATCAACCTTAAGCTATACTAAATAGAGATTAAGGCTTATATTAATAATAAAAGTAGTTATAATAATATTATTTAATTGCTTTTTAGTAAGTATAGTATATCTACTTTTATTTCTACTTTATAACGGTTTCTTTCCTAGCAAAATATTATTATATATATTTAAATAAAGATTACCTTTACTTTACGTTAACATATTCGTACGTTATTTTTTAACGAATATCTTTCCGATAAATATATTCTTATATTACTTAAAAACGAAGGCATAACTATTAGTAAATACTAATTATAAAGAGTATAGCGGGAAGAAAGTCTTTTTTAACGTTAATCCGGAAAGCAGCTTACGGTTATATATAAATAAGCTTAGACGTATTTAATTAAAGACTTTTAAAGCCGCGTAGATACGCAATACCTTAGTCGTTTATTTATATATATATATATATAGCAATAAAGCTATATCCTTAGTCGCGATTCTCTATACTCTATATTACGGGAGGTAACGATAAAAAACCTTACTAATTATTAAAATAAAAAGTCAATCCTACGAAAACCCTTTATATTACTTAAGCTAAACTATATATAGTTAATTAATACTTATAATAAGCTTAAATAATAGGGATTTAAAGTATACGCTAAGATTAACGCGTACTTAAGATATATTACTTAGTTTTATTATAGTTTTTCTGCCGCTACTAGCTAGAATATTACTACGTAATATATCTAAGTACTTTAAGAGTATATATATAAACCTTAAATCTTTTAATTAGATTATAAAAGTAAAACTAGCTTAATTATAAGTATTTATTTTTATTTATCTAAGTATTAGTAAATAACTAAGAACGATTATATTTAGCTAATTACGTTCTTAGATTATTAGTATTATAGATAAAGTGTTTATAATATACGGATTAAAAGCTAGTAGCGCTAGCTTTTTAATATATATATAAAGAAGTAGTATATATGTTTTTTTAATGCTTAACTATTATAACGTATAAGATATATACTAATAAATCTAAGGATATTTTATATAAATAACTTAAAACGGAGAGTTTAATATAATAAATATTACTAATTACGTCGCTATACTTTATTGCTTTATAGATTACGTATAATCTAACTTTTAAAGCTTCGTTATACTTTAAAATAGCTATACTATCTATAAATAAGCAGACTATAAAAGCGGTAAATTTAAGAGACTATTTATTCTCTACTAAAACCTAAATAACGACTTTATATAAGACTTTAAGGAGTAGATCTTAATAAATCGTCTATTTACCTTTCTTAATATTTACTAATTAAGCTAAGAATAGCTTAATATATACTTACCGGATATAATAATAATAGTTTATAACTAGATTATTTAAGAAAGGATTAAATAGTAGCTAATAAAGCTAGTTAACTTAAAATTCCCTTAATTATTTAAGTACTATATTATACGCAATATATTATGCTAGTATATTAACGATAAGTAGTAGCTAAGCATTTCCTTACTTAAGAAGCTTAATTATAGTAAGGACTAACTAAAATAACACCTTACTACTTATATTCTTTTTATATAGCTAAGTATATACTTCTTACTTACTTATAGCTTTTACCTCGCTTTATATTTTCTTAGATCTTATAACTATTATAAAGTCTGCTTTTACTAATAAACGTTATAAAATAGTCCTAGCTATATAAGCCCTTTCCTCCTTATTTACTTTATTACTTAATACTTCTTAAGACGTATTTTTAAGTACTAAAAGGACTAATAATAAACTATAAAGTACTAGCGGGATCGATAATAAACTACTAGTTATTAGCGGGATAAATAAAGGACTATTTAGTACTAGTATAACCTTAATATCTAGCGCTTAATTATTAGCTTATATAATAAGCTTTATTATGTTTTCTTTTATATGCTTTTATTTTTTTAGTAGTAGCTTCGTAGCTAACTTTTCGGGCTTAATCTTCGCTAGTTGTTTTCGTAGTCCTTAGTTTAGCTCTATATATTCCTTATCGTTTTTAATCGTAGCCTTAATAAATAGTTCGTCCTTATTTAAAATATTATATAAATATAGTAAGTTAATTATTATCTTTAAGTCTTATATATTAATTTTTACTTTCGTAAAAAAGTCTATAAACGATATTAAGTAGTAAATAGCATTAAAATATTTTATAAGGATAGTAAGCTTATTTTGCTTAATCGTATAATAAAAATCTTAGTCGATTTCTTAATATTGCGGATTAGTTATAGCTATACGGATAAGAATATAAACTATTTTAGTATAAGAGCTATATATTCTATAAGGATTAAGAATATAAATAAGCGAGATACGTTTAAGTAAAACTAGTCTTTTTTTATACTACTATATAATAAGCATACCTATTTATACGTCTTTATATCTAACCGAAAAGAGTAAGATAGATATTATAATAAGGGAATTTAGCGGTTTTACTTAAGTTTTTACTTTATTAGTTTAGCGCGTAATTATTAATATTATAAGCGCCTTAATAAGACTTTATATATTAGCTTTATTTAATATAATTATTAATATTATAAATATAATATTTATAGCTATTAAAATAAAAGCGGCGTTAGTTAATAATAATAAATCTTAAATAAGCTTAGCTTTTATCCTTAATTATATAAAGACTACTTCGCTACTATCTAAATCGCTTAAATTCTTATAAAAAACGAAGAGTTTGCTATAATAAAGGTATAGTATCTAATCGGGATACTGCGTTTAGATTATATTATAAGAGAACCCGTTCTTAAGGTAGGTATTAGATATAGTCGTAAAACGTAGTATAGCATTTAAGAATTACTAAGACGATACTGCAAAAAAGTATGCATTTAAATACGTATACCTATATACTAACACGTAAGCGTTAGGGCTTCTAGGTACGCTTAATGCAATAACTATATTTACTAGTATTGCATTATACGGGTGGCATATTGCTAAAATTACAGTGGGCGTATATGTATGAGGGAAAAATCCCCCAAGTTGGGTTTTGACTCTAACTTACATTTAGTCCGCCGTAGTCGGAGGGTCCCGAGGTCCCCCCCCCTTACATAATAGCGCGTCGCTCAGTGTGGCGCTGCCTGTCAGGGCCTCTTGGCATGCTCCAGATGGCATTTGTCCACGCGAAACTCCATCTGTCCATCGCGACCTGCATGACAGGCTTCCATCACCGCCTCGTCGATCCCTTGCTCATTGATTGCTCCTCGCCGGCCACCGAGTCTCCCTTTCCACCGTGCCGCGAATGCACACGCGATCCGCTGCCCGGATGCCCCACCCCGACTCCGCCACGTCTAGCATTGCGGGACAGAGCCCGTCAACAGGCGACCCGTGATGCCCTCGCCGCCTCCGCCTGGGTCGCCCAGGTCCGGCTCGGAACCTATCCGGCCTAGCGAGGCTGTCGCTGGCCTCGGGCTGGAGCGTCGAAGAATGTCATCTGCGACGGCCGCGACGGGCTTTTCCCTGCGTGAGTCGTCCTCGTCCCCCGAAAAGGGGGGTTTTCGAGCGCGCATGGGCTTGGCGGGTGTTGCTAGACGGACGCTCGGCATCTCCCTCTTGCTCGTGACCGTCCTCCTGTGGACTGCCTCGAATTTCTTGGCCAGTGTAGGTGCTCTCTTCCGCTGGCGCCGGAGCAAAGCCGCTGACACCCCGCGACGCAGTTCATCTTTTCCGACCACACGTACGACAAGCCCTTTTTCCTCGTCTACATCAACTCGTCCGTCTTTGCGGCCTCGGTGGTGCCCATGTTTGCAAGGTACATGCTCAAGAGTGGGATCCGGGGCTTGCGCAACGACGTGGTACGCATGTGGCACGAGCACCAACAGTCGCGTTTGGCCCCCAAGCTGGAGGCGGCGGCCGGCGACGAGGACGAAACAGTGGGCGAGCGCCTGCTGGTGGATGATGAGGGGGCCGCTGTGGCCTTTTCCCCGCGCGAGGGCAAGCTCGGCTTCCGAGAGACGGCCCTGTTGAGCTTGGAGTTTTGCATGCTGTGGTTCTCGGCCAATTATTTCGCCTCGGCCTGTCTCGAGTACACGAGCGTGGCCAGCGTGACTATTCTAACGTCAACGAGCAGCATGTGGACCCTGGTCTTTTGCTCTGTGTACGGCGTCGAGTCCTTTTCCGTTCGGAAGCTGGTCGGCGTCATGGCCTCGCTTGTGGGCGTGGGCCTTATCTCGACGGTGGACCTGTCGGGCGAGAGCGACGAGAACCGGGGGTCATTTCCCCACAAGACGCCGGGCCAGGTCGCCATTGGAGACTCGATGGCCCTGTTCAGCGCCGTCGTCTACGGCCTGTACGTGACGGTCATGAAGCGACGGGTCGGCGACGAGGACAAGGTCGATATGCGCCTGTTCTTTGGCCTGGTGGGAGTCTTTAACCTGGTGCTGCTGTGGCCGCTGTTTTTCGTCCTACACTGGACCAACATTGAACCGGTATGCTCATGATTCACCAGGGCGGAAGCCACCCGAGACGAGGGAGAGACTGACCCGACCTTGCTATCCAGTTTGAGATGCCTCCGACGGGCAAGGTTTGGGCAGTCATCGTGGTACGTCTTGGCAGTTGTCCCCATGTCGTCCCTGACCTATTAAAGTTGCTTCGCCTTGCACTCTGGGTGGAGACGCATTTCTGACGCAAGCGGTGCGCAGGCCAATTCGCTATCGTCATTCGTGAGCGACATGTCGTGGGCGTTTGCCATGCTTCTGACGACGCCGCTCGTGGTGACGGTGGGGCTGTCGCTAACGATTCCCCTGTCACTGATCGGGGAGATGATACAGTACGGGCAGTACTCGAGCTTCATCTACTGGATCGGGGCGGCCGTGGTGTTTATCTCCTTTCTCTTCATCAACAAAGAGAGCCGGGAAGAGGGCGGGCCCAAGGCTCAGAGCGAGGGCGGCGGCTTTATGGGCACTCCGTTGACGGCCTCTCCTTCTGTACCCCCCCCTCAACGTGGTCCATCTCCTGCGGCGAGCGCATAGGCGAGGCGAGAGGCGCGCAAACCCAGGTGGCAGGTACCACGTGGTATGCTGCACAGCGACTTGGTTAGACTTTTGGACGAGGTGCGACGACCATGGTGGCAGCTGGCGGAGACGTCGGCTCTCGGGCACTGACATGCGAAGATGAAGTTATCTCGGGCCCCACAGGCGTGACACTCCCACAGCGGGCACCCAGGACGACGATGGGCGGGCAGGGTTGGATCTACCCACTTTGGCTTCTGTACTCTGTACAGTACACACATACATACGTGCATATGTATGTATCTGCACACTCAGACAGGATTCCCCGCAGGACCGGGCACCCTCGGCATTGAAGCTCGGTCATCCGTTGTCTGAGCGCATTGCGGCGCGTCCTGTCGTGAGAGGGCGGGAGGGGGCTCGGATGGGCACGGCCGAGAGGAAGAGCCGCCAGTGGCCCGACAAGAGGCTGCAGAGTAACTCCCCTGCGCACACACACATGTCCCGTACACGGACAGGTGGACGGCTCGGGCCACGGGGCGCCAGTGATATGGCGTCCCGGCCTCATGGCTGGGTCGGTGAGCACGTCGCCTCGGGTCGCAGGCAGGGAGGGTGGTGTGGGATGCATGGCCAGAGGCAACGGCGGGGGGTCATGTCACGGCGGGCTTTGGTTGGGACGAGCGAATATTGGCTCGTCATGTGGTGCCGCGGCCAGTCGAGTGCGCATTTTGGTCCGTGGGCACATGTGAGGTATGTATGTATGTGTATGTATGTAGGGATATAGGTTAAGGGTACTGGGTCGAGACGTCAGTTTGCGAAAAGTGGTGTCTTGATTTGGGTTACACGTCCCCATTCCCGACTTGAATCATCAGAGTATCCGTATAGAGTACAGAGTACAGTATGTACATGATAGGTGTGCACATTTGCACGGGCATAGGTAGGTAGGTAGGTTACATACCTAGGTAGGCAGACCCCGGCATCATCAGATAATCAATCAGATCATCGGTGGAGACGTGGACAAAAGCGCCGCGTTGGTTCGTGAGTGGGGGAGATTGATAACTTTAAACGTCTTGGCGGCCGAGGCATATTTGGCGCGACTGATGATTCTTTCAGTCGTCGTGAACTCGGGCTGGTGGCCGCCCAGAGGCTTGAGCGGGACATGTTGCAACTGCGCACCAATGCGGGCAAAAGTATGTTCCCTCGACCGATGGGCCACCAAAGCCTCGATTGAAGGCCCGGCTGGCGGGTGCGCTTGTTGGGGCTAACCAAGTAAATAAATCAAGGCCTGCCTGCCCTGCCTGCCTCTTGAGTTTTTGCAGCCTGTCCCTGCCAGGCCCCGGCCAGTACTTTTGTAGCCGTACAGCAGCATCCTCGGCATGCCGTGCGTATGCAGGCCCAAGGCATGTCAGTCTCTCGTGCAACGGCCGGTAAAGGATGTGTTCGCAGCTACCTACCTATGTACCGTATGCATGTATGTATGTACAGAGTACGAATAGATAGGCAGGTCCTATATGTGCATACCTCAGCCAGGCACAGAGGTGGAAGAGCCCAGACTCTTCTCTCAGGGCCAGGGTTGCCCCGCGTGCGCGGGAGCCGCACAAATGCAACCTCGACAAGGTTCACGGGCAACGGAAGAGGGAACGGGGACGGACGGCCAGTCTCGGGGCAGGGCAGAGAAGAGTCTGAAAGGTTTAAACGGATGGTACACACATATGTACATGCTCGCCCGCCCACCTGCCCACCTGGTACCTAAGGCAGGTAGGTACCTGGGTTAGAACACTGTCTCCCCCCAGCGAGCGTCGCGCCAGCGTTTAGACTGTCCAGCCAGGTTGCCCTTTAGCAGGCCTCATTGCCCCATTGGCCCCGTTGGCCCATGCGGGCACCTGTACGTAACTGCACAACATGGCCAAGCCCTTGTCCAGCAACTCCATGCTTGTTGTAAATCGCTCCTGCTCTTGGATATTTCCCGGCTCTCTTGCCTTCCGTCCGGCTCCATCCTTCCCTCCTTCCCCCTTTCCTCCCACCGAGCCCTGAACCCTCACCGCCCTCCTCTCCCTGGCCACGTCGTGCCGGAAGGAGCCACTCGCTTGCTTCCTCGCTTGCTTCCTCGTCAGGTTCAGGGCCGGCCGGCTCTCTCTCACACTCACTCGCTTCACCAACCTCGGCCTCTCTTTGTCTCCCAGACCACAATACTTGCCTACCTACGTTGCGTCTTCTCTTTCAGTCTCTTCGGTTCAGCTCGTACGACTCCTATATTCATACTTATATATATATATATACACATATATATGCTCTCCTCCTAGCTCAACCTCCTCGCCAATCACCTCGCCCGCCCTGTTGCCTGCAGCTGGTGATGCTCCCGTCGACGCCCTCATGTCTGCCAGCCCCCTTGAATCGCCGGTCCAAGACCGCCCCCTGGCAGATGCCATCAATGTCGCCACGCGCTCTCTACACGCCAGGCTCAACAAGCTGATTCTCGCCCGCATGCCCCTCGCCCTGCCTCCCCAGGCTGTCGACCCGACCATTTACCTCTCGGGCCTGCTTCATATTGCGCCTGTTTACATTGCCTTTGAGGAGCTATGGCGCGACCTTGTCGAGCGCCGCACCTCGGCCTCGGTCGCCACTTCGGACGAAAGCTGTCCTGGCCGCCTTGGGACCCCGACCGCCACCTCGGAGGAGAGCTTCCCTGGACGCGTCGAGGCCCCGGCTTCCGCTCCCGACCAAAGCTTCCCCGGCCGCTTTGATGCCCAGCACGACGCCGCCGCCTCCCCGGTCTGCGATCGCGTCCACTCCATCCTCGCCTCCCTCTACGTCCCCGGCCTGGTTCGCTCCGACAGAATGCGCGCCGACATAGCCTCTCTTGCCGGATGGTCTCCCCAAGTCGTCGAGGCGCGCCTGCGGTCAGTCAGTCGCACCGGACACCTCGCCGCCTTTGTCCAACACATCCGGCGTGTCGTCTCCCGCAAGCCCCACGTCCTCGTCGCCTACACCTACATCCTCTTCATGGCCCTCTTCGCTGGCGGTCGCTTTATCAGGGCGACCCTTGAGTCGGCCGGCCTCCCGTTTTGGGGATCCGAGTCGGTCATTGTCAAGCCGTCTCTGTGGGCCCCTGAAGACGGCGCAGCAGCCCGCGCCCCTTTAGAGGGTCACGATCACCACTACCATCATCTCCACCGCCCCCGTCATGGTCGCGAGGGCATTCGAAGCGAGCCCACGGGCGCCGACCCGGAGCCCCCCTCGCTGCCCTCCATGCCTGTGCGATTCCTCCACTTCAACACGCCAGCGGACGGCGAGGACTTGAAGCGCGAGTACAAGCAGAAGCTGTCGGAGTCGGAGGCATCGCTCACCCCCCGCGAAATAAATGACATTGTGCAAGAGGGCATCTGCATCTTTGAAAACATGATCATGGTTGTGCACCAGCTCGACGCTGTCTGCGCCGCACCGAACCCCGCCGCCGCCGAGCGACAAGAGTGCACGTGGTCGATAGCTGGCCTCATGAAGAATGCTCATGCCGTGGGGGACCGCTTCAGGGACAGCATCGCCGTCACGAGACAGCGCTGGGAGAAGAGCTCGGCCAAGGAGCCTCTTGCCGACGACGATCCCGATGACGCCAAGGCCGTCGACCCGCCCAAGGGGAGCGGCGCCCCAGCGGCCATCTGCCCCGCCTCAGCCAAGTCTGTGAGGTTCGACGGGTCATTGCCCCATCCCGCCCGCTGCTTGCGGGGCCCGGCCGACGGGTCTACCGCGAGGCAACCGCAGAGCGCCCAGGTGGCCAAGTGGCTGCTGGTCACGGTTCTCGGCGTCTTCAGCCTCGGCATTTTCTTGACCGGCCGGCGAAGCCTTTTGGATTGGTTGCGTGCCTGACAAGCAGCGGCCTCATGGGTTGACTGACTCCTGTGGATGCGGTAGGATATAATGCGATGGGGAAGAGCGGCTCGGCGTAGTGGCCGTGGTTTGGTAGAGGGCGAGACTTGGGCAGAACATGTCATGGCGGATGCCTCTTGCATCCCCCCGGCATCGTCGGCGGTTGTAATTCGACGAGGGAAAGCAACCGGGATACTCAATTTGGGGGGGGGGGGTTGAAGAGAGGTCCAGACCCCTATTTCGTGGCCCGTCAAGGGTGACACGACGAGTATAGCATAAAAACAAAGCACCTCGTAACCGGTATTGACTATTCGTACAGCATCCTCAGATTGCTATGCTTTTGTACTTGTTATTTGGTGACATGCCTAGGGTATGTCAGGTATGTGGAGCTGGACTGCCCATCCAAAGAAAGTGTGTAAACAGCGCTCTCTCTCTCTGACCACGCACAAACGCCGTCCTGCCTCCCAATGCCGCCTTGCTCGTCGTTGCCGAGCCGAGCCTCGTTCAGTGTGAACCGTCGTGAACCCAGTATTCCCCCAAACTATCGGACGCCTGAAAATGTCAGAGGCACCCGCACCGCATGCAAACACAGGCAGGTAGGTAATGCAGTTGGCAGGGCATGCAGAAAGCACACGCATATACGCGCTCTCTCGCTCTCTCTCCCTCTCTATACAGCGGCGGCACACGCTCGAGTAGAACGGGCTTGAGCCGGACAGCGTCCATCAGCACTCATCGCGATCCCAGTCGTCGCCCACGTCGGCCCAGCCCGCCCTGTGCCTCTCGCCGCCAAACTCGCCCACCTGGCGCATACGACGGGCGCGGGACCCGTCTTGCTGCCAGTGGCGCACGTGGTAATCGTCCGAGGCGGTGACGAGCTTGCCGTCGCGGGACCAGGACAGCGTCGTGACCTCGATGGCGTGGCCGCGGATGAGGGGCGTGCCCGTGCGCAGTATGGGCAGCGGGGAGGAAGACGAGGAAGAAAAGGACGAGAGCCACGATGGCGTGGAGCCAGAGGGCGTCAGTGGCGAGGGCAGAAAGGGGGACGAAACGGCTTGGGCCCCGGCGCCTGAGGGGGGCAGCATGTGCGCGCGGCGGGCCCAGGCGGCGCGCATGTAGCGCTCGTCGGTAGGGAAGAGGACGGCGCAGGCTGAGGCGCTGCCGACGGCGAGGAGCTCGGGTCCGGCGGTAGCGGGACGGATGGCGCACTTGACGTAAAAGGAGGCGACGCGGAGCGACTCGTGGCGAAGGCCGTAGAGCGGCCCGAGTCCCTGGACGGCGCCGGGGCGGCGCTTGGCGGCGCCGTCGAGCAGCTCGGGAGCGTGGCCGAGGACGAGGTGGTTGGTCGAGTAGGCGTACACGGTGCTGTCCTTGCACACGGCGTAGAGGCGTGCGGCGTCGGCGCCGAGGGCCATCGACGTGATTCCGTATGAGCGCCACGTATGTGTCACGGGCTCGGCCGTCACGGCCACGGGCGTCTCAGCCGTGTGCCGCCGAGGCTTCATGTAGCGTGTGTCCCACAGCTTGATGGATGCGTTGGCCTCGGATCCCGTCAAGAGCAGATGCTCGCGGCCGGCCGGCAGCCACTGCAGCGCCGTCACCGACGCCGACGAGGTGCTACCCTGTACGGTGCGCTCGTGCGCGTTGTCAATGGTGTTGACTATCCGCGCGAGAGCCACGCCCAGCCGCTCGTCCCGTAGCCGGCCACCGACTCCTCTTCTGGCGGGGGCGGCCGAGAAGCACTGTGCCGGCAGCCAGGAGCATCGCAGGTCCCATATCTGCACGCGGCCGGCCCTGTCCGATGTGGCGAGCACGTTGCCGTTGCCCTCGCCGGGCTGAAATGTTACCTGCCGCAGCGAGTCCCAGTGACCTCCGCCCAGCTCAACTGCAATCGTCTGCGTCTGCGTGTCGACTACGCGCCCAGAGCGGTCGCCGGAGGCGCTGGCCAGCCGGGTGTCGTCGTGTGAAAAGTCCAGGTTCATGATGGCATTGTCGTGGACCTTGACGGCGCTCGTCACCTTGTCGCCAGGTGCGGAGAGCTTGGTGGTGGAGAAGAAGCGGACGTAGCCTTGCTCGTCGCCAACAGCCGTAACCGAGGCGCCGTGGCAGCTCGCGAGGCTAAAGGGGATGCTGTTCCCGGGCTCGTCGAGGCGCTCGCATTCGTAGACGTCGAAACTGTCGCTGTGGAAGGAGGCCGTTTCTGCCCTGGGATCGGACGCGGGAAAGGCGAGATACTCCTTGCCGGGATGAGAGGAGAAGCCGTGCTCGCGGTCGAGCAGATGGGCTGCGAGGCCGCGGTTGCGAAACTTGCGAACAGGCTGGGGTTGATAATCTCGAAGCGGCTGGGTAGGCGGAGGACGAGTCAGAGAGCCGTGGGAGCAAAACGGCGAGGCGTACGAGGCGCAAAACTCACCGATGGCGAGTCAATGTCGGCCTCTGCGACTTGCTGAGTCGACGTGAAGGACTTTTCGCTCAAGTTCTGGACGCCTCTGCGACTAGCTTTGAAGAAGTGGCTCTGAAGCAGGGGTCAGACAAAGATGCAGAGCGTCAAGCCGGGCGTGTCCGGCCATGGCTCACCAGATTGGCCCTGCGCCTCTCACTCAAAGTTCCCCTTCCGTTGGTGCCGTTGCCACTCTTGTTCTCAAGGCCCACGTACGGACGGGTGAGAATCTGAGGCAGGTCGTCTAGAGGCAGGCCTCTGCGCCTCTTTGTGGGCGGCTCGAGCGGCATCTCGCCCGTGGCCCCGTCCTGGCCGTCGTCGTGAGCTCCCCCCAAGCGATCCAGGGGCGAGGAAGGGCATATCGGGTCCGAGCTGAGGGAGTCTCCGGCCAGGGACCGCGGCGACACCATCTGGCGATTAACAGCGGCGGAACTTAAGGCTCCCAGTGTCAACCGAGGGGCCTGAGGCTGGAAAGACCGTGGAGCAAAGAATCTTCGGAACCTTCTGGGCGTCACGGATGGGACACGTCTCTCTTTCCGCTGGCTCGACCTCGTTGGGGAGAGGAAGGGACCTGCGGGCGGGCTCGAGGGGACTTCATCGGGGGCAGCGGAAGAAGAATCGTCGTGGGGGTGCATCGTGAGTCCCTCCCCGGGCGTCAAACGATGGGAAATGGACGCGAGGGACGGCACGGGGACTCAAGAGGGCCGGGAAGGAGGGCAATTGTCAAGACGAAGATGGTGGGCTGCGATAGGGTGTCGACGAGGCGGGCTAGCATTCCATGATGGTCGAATCGGTTTGGCTATGGAGAGTGAGCAGACAAGGCTCGACGAGGGGGAAAATGTGCGTCGGGAGGAGGGAGCTGGGGGCTGGTTGGGCCAAGGCCATGATGCGGTCACGGACGACGCGAACGTGTCTTTGACGCGAAGCGTGTAAATGGCCAGGTAGCGTGTTTTCTCAAGGCTCAGTGGCTGGCTACTGGTAGGTAGTACTTACAGGGCACCATCGCTAAAAGGTCGCGTCGGCGGGGCACTTGCTTGGCCTGCAGCGTCGCCCAGGCGCCCGACCCGACGGACGTCAGCAGGGCGTGGCCGTCTACTCCAGCGGCTGAGACACGCTAAAGGGCGCCGCCGTCCACTGAACAGCCGGCCTGAGCCGCTAAAGGCAGTGGATGCTACGAATCAGCAAGCAGTCACGCGAGCATGTAGAGAGGTTCGGCAATTGTCGAGGAATGGTTACAGAGAAATGGTTCTAGCAATGAACGAGATCAAAAGCCGAGCATCTGTCAGCGTGGTAGGCATTTCAGGTGCTCGGTGCCTCGCCATGCAACCCACTCCGTGGTCTGTCTGCCAAGCACCAGCGGCCCCAGTTGGCTCCATACCGCCGGGCCGCCTGCTATAGCCTCGTCCTACTTTGCACCTACACAAATCACTCCAGCCTGCGGCCCTCTCCTCCTCCAATCCACCGCCGTCGGGACAGGGAGAGACACGGACGGCAGGGAGATGCTCCTTTGTCCCCCGCGGCCCGGCCTCTGGCGCGCACCGGCCGACCAATGACGTGAATTTTTTGGTTGAGCAATCCAGGCCAAGGATGGTGTCATGTTTGATGCCAGCACCAACCAACAGCACCGCTCAGCTCAGCCTCCAGCCAGCCTTTCTTGCGCCTGTACGAATAGACGCGCCCGTTTCGCCCATTCTCAAGGCCGTCATTCGCTCGACAGGCTTCCTTTCTGCACCTCGGCAGCCGCAGCAGCCATGTGCCGCTTCTTGGTTCGTCGTCTTCCTCCCTCTGCTCAACCGCGCATGCTCACCTCCCCCTTCTCCAGGTCTACAAGGGCAGTGATGAGATCCTGCTGTCCAAGCTCATCCTCGATCCCACCCACTCCATCCTCAAGCAGTCCTTTGACTCGCGCCTGCGGCTCGTAAGCCCTCCCTTTCTTGACCATATGCACCCGTGGCCCGCCCAGCGCTGACGGCCTGCCTCCCCTGGCCCAGGATACCCGCCGCGGGCAAAACAACGCCGATGGCTTCGGCATAGGCTTCTACACAGACCCCAAGCTCGGCTCGGCTCCCTGCCTCTTCACCTCGACCATCCCCGCATGGAACTGCACCAACCTCCAGCGCATTGCGTCCAAGACGGCGTCCCGCCTCATCTTTGGCCACGTCCGCGCCACCACCGAGGGCTCCCTCAGTGAGGACAATTGCCATCCCTTTACCCACGGCAGCCTCATGTGGATGCACAACGGCAATCTCGGCGGATGGAAGCACATCAAGAGGAGGCTCGGCGACCGCCTGGCCGACAAGTGGTACCTGGGCGTCAAGGGCGGCACCGACAGCGAGTGGGCCTTTGCCCTCTTCCTCGACACCCTCGAGCGCCTGGGCCACGACCCGAGCGCCTGTCCCGAGACGGGCTTCGGGCCGACGGTGCTGCGCAAGGCCATGGAATCGACCATTGGGCAGATCAACGAGCTGACTGACTCGATACCGCAAAACATTGTTCAGAGCGAGGACGTCGACACGAGAAGCCTCCTCAACTTTGCCGTGACCGACGGCCACAGCGTCATCTGCACCCGATACGTCAGCAGCTCCAAGGACGAGGCTGCCAGCCTCTACTACTCGTCCGGCACGCAGTGGGTGACGCGGACGACGGACCCCGACGACCGGCGGTACCAGATGGAGCGCAAGGACAAGGGTGCCGACATTGTCCTGGTCGCCAGCGAGCCGCTGACGTTTGAGAGGGGTGAGCCATGCCCACTCCCCTGGCCGCGTGTTGAGGGCACTGCCAAGGTGGCTGACCTGGCATTAGAAAACTGGGTCAATGTGCCGACCAACTCTATCTTGACGATTCACAGACAAACCGTCATGGTGCACCCCATCCTGGATCGATACTACGAGCGAGACCCCTGTCACGTTCGATCCAGTGCCTTTGTCCAAGCCAAGGGCCTCGTGTCCAACGAAAAGGCGCCGAGCCCCGCCCACGAGCCTCCGCAATCCGGCTTCGAGGGCTGCAGGAGACTGGCGGCGCAGTCGATTGGTTCTGGTAGCCGCAGCCCAGACCTCACTCGGAGGTCGTCGACGCCGGTGTCTGTTCGCGAGGCCAACGCGCCACTCCGCTAGAGAGAGTTTGCGCGTGTGGCCCGAAAAGTCACGGGCCTGCGGTGACACGATGCGGCGGTGCGTGCCGCAGGGCTCAACGATGGCTTCGCGAGTGGCGCATGACACGACAGCTCCAGCGCGCCAGGGGGCAGGCCTGTCAAGACCTAGAGATTGCGCATCACTCGTGTAGCATACCAAGGATAGACTTTTAGAGTTGAAGGCAGTGCAGACAAGTCTGGCGCGAAAGACGGTCACGTGAAGGGCTCGTGATGATGTGCGCCGCGCGCGGGCCCAGACCACGGACGGCCTGTACCAAGGTGCAGTGTCAGGGCCTGGTTCGAGAGCAAAGCAAGCAAGGCGACAAACCGTCTCGCACGACGACCGATACACATGTACCCGTCGACCAACGGGCAACCCCTCGGGGGGCAAGCAAGGCCAGTCTCTGGCAGGGCCTGAGGGAGGCCAGCGCGGGAACAAGGTTGAGTTTCACCGGGCATCATCAAGGTCGGTGGCTGCTCCTCGACGGCGCCGCCCGCTCCTGCACAGTCGTCGCTTCGAGCAGCCGGCTTGCCAACAACGGGGGGTCGGAGGGGGCGGCATGACTCTTCCCAGCAACGCGTCCAGGCTCTTTTCATCTTCAGCCCAACGTGCGACGACTCACTCGCCGTCCATCGAACCTGACCACAAACACGGGAACACGACACACGACGGCAGTCGGATACCAGGCTCTACATTCTTGTTTACGCACCTTTGTCATCCTCCCGAGTTACGGTAGACTCCCTCGAGCCTCAGATCCAGACGAGCCAAGGGGCTCAACCGCAACGAGAATGCCGTGCTGCATCGGTATCATCGACTACGCCCAGTGCCGGCACAGCACGCTCTACAAGCTCGGGTGCACAGCCGGGTGCGAGGAACTGTGCGCGCCGGCGCAGCAGGAGGTGCTGCTACGGACGAGGTTCCGGTGGCAATGCGAGGAGTGCCACACGCTGCGGTACGCCGCCGACGCCGATGCCCGGACGGACCGGTGGAATGCGCGGGCCCGGCGCATCATTGAAAAGGATGGCGGCGACTCGGACGACGACTTGGACGACGAAGCGGGAGAAGACGACGAGGGGGGCGAGGAGCGAGAGATGCGGATGCTGGCACTGCGGGACCGCGAGGACTTTGAGGAGCAGCTGCAGGAGGAGCGGCGGGTGGCACAGGTCGAGGAGATTCAGTACGCCGAGGAGTGGACGAACCAGTACGGGCGGGCCGTGTTCGCGTTGCGTTACGGGTCCAGAGGACGGCGGCTGCGACGGCGGCAGCGACAGTGGTGGCGGCGCCGAGAGGAGGAGCAGAGGTCCGAGGACGACGACGAGGACGAGGCCGGTCGCGGCAGGCGGCGAGCAGAGGGCGAGGATAATCATGGCCAAGTCGACGACGACGACGAGCAGCGGCACCAGCAGAAGCTAGGGGGCGGCAGCACCGACGACGACGACGAGCAGCAAGAGGCGGCTCAGCGGCAGGTCGAGAGGCTCCGGTCGGTGCAGCAGTGGGACCTGGTCATGGTCCGCGACGCGCTCAGGAGCGACAAGGAGCTGCGGGAGCAGCGTGACGAGACGAGGCGGATGGCCTGCGGGCAGTAGCACTCGCTGTGGCACTCGCTGTACTGTACTGTAGCACTCGCCGTTCTGTAGGCCCTGTAGCACTCGCCACAGCACTCGCTGTAACTGTCGCTGCCAGTCAATGTCACCGTGAGACTCTGATTACGTCAGTGCCTCGACTGAGAGACCGTCTCGGCTCGAACCCCGTCCGTCTCCCATCACCCAGCATCACCAAGTCACCTCCCCCCCCAACCCCAACCGAGACTGGCCGACGACAGACTGACCTTTCCCGCCCCTCGGGACCGTCCTTGTCGGCGAAGCAACCGACGTTTTGCCTTTCAACACGCCGGCCCTAGTCCAATCGGCCCCCTAGCGCGGCGCCGGCTTGCCACGGTCGTCGTTTTGTCCCCAACATCAGCCAGCACAAGGCAAAGGCTCTTTACTTTTAAAGTTGTCGTCGGTTTCAAACCCAGTCTTGCTCACCTCTCGACTCACTATAGTTGATCCCGTCGGCCGGAGCCCAGG
>JAPEBW010000770.1:0-39422 GCA_027405785.1 Ophiocordyceps robertsii
CCCCCCCCCCCCGAGAGAGAAAGAAAGGAACAAGACGAGATCCATTGTCCCGGTGAATAGCAGAGAAAATAGAAGGAAGCAACCGGTGGAGCGTTGCATTGTCATTGCCAGAGCCCTACAGGGCCACCAACACAATCAATATCCCACGATGCCGCCCCCTCCCCCACACCCTCTTTCTTCTCCCCCTCCCCTCCAGACTCGGGCCAGTCTACAACTGACTGCAAGCAGGCCCTTTGGAGAAAGCCGGGGTTCGGGACAAACGGCCAGCGCACCAGCCAACCAACTGCTGCGTCTCCACCACCACCACTACTACCAGGGCCGCCGCCGCCTCGACCCGCAAGGCATTGCCCCAGGCTTACTGGCTTGGGCTGCAAACACAGGCAATCGCTTACATACAACATACATACACGTCATGGCAAGACATGCACAGCATCAAGGGTGACTGGCTGATCCATGCCCAGAACGGGCAATATCCGAGCAGCAAATCGTGAGGCTAATTGGGGTGCCGGTATGTGCAGAGCCCGGAGCTGTCCTGGCCATGTCTCATGGCACGCGGAACCAGGGCAGCATTTCCGGTAAACTCGGGATAAATCCATACGTGATGAGCTCGACTCGCGCGTAACGGCCGTTTGACAGTGACAGCTGTCGTTCCGATCCCCCGCTTCTCCTCCCTCGGCATGGCCCGCTTGGCATCCGCACACTAAGCCGGCAACGCAGTCAATGCCAAGTAAAACTCCGCGACGAAGCCAGTGTTTTAGTGTACTGCACAAGGAGATCGCGAAGCTAAACGTCAGTCAGGGGAACGAACACGCGCAAGGGGCAAAAACTGACAGACGCTCTCGTCGGTGGGGAAAGGAAAAAAAAAATTAAACGTTCTCCGGTACTGGGAATCGAACCCAGGGCTGCTCGGTGAGAGCGAGCGATGTTAGCCACTACACCATACCGGATATTATTGTCGAGGTTACAGCTAATTTTAAATCAGTACCTTTACCCTGAGCAAGCACTGGGTCCCACGAACAATGGCAAACATGCTTTCGAGGACAGCGAGGACAAAGCAAAAGGCTCCAATTGCCGCAGAATTCCCCTCTCTTCGGCGATGTATGCCAAACACCGCCGCCCTCGCTTTCCATGACTGCCGACTGCTCCGCCTCACGACTTGGACGCGGGCCTCTGCAGAAATCCCTTTGACGCCGCCTCTTGGATGCCCCTGTGCCAGATCTTGGCCATTTTGTTGTAGCCCGCATCGTTTGGGTGCGTGCCGTCGACCAAGTCACCCTTCTGAGGCCCGTCGGCGCCGTGCATTTCCACCAGCACGATCCTCTTCTTCGCGGCCGCCTTGCGCCTGGCCAGGCTCCGCAGCTGCTCGTTGACACGCAGCACGCGGGCCTCGATGGCCGAGTTGCCGTTGACGAGCAGGGTCGACAGGATAATGGTGGAGCGGGGAGACCTTGTCCACACGGACTCGAGCAGTCGGTCCATACGCCCGCCGGCGCCGGCAATGTCAAAGTTCTGGGCGCAGTCGTTGGTGCCGGCGTTGACGGCCACGAGGTTTGGCTTGAGCCTCGGCACCGACGTGTCGCCCTTGGCCTGGACCTGCTCGATCCTGAGCCCCGGCCACCCCTCGTTGTCGTTGTCGCTCATGGACCCGGCCTTGCGGGACCCGACCATGTCGACCTGGTAGCCGTCGCGGACCAGCATCTGCCGCAGGTCTTGGCGGTAGCCGTTGCCGTCCGAGGACTTGAGGCCGTAGGTAATGGATGCGCCCAGGGGCATGAGGCGCAACGGCACCTTGGCTACTTCGACCCGAGACTGGTCCCGGATGTCATGCGAGCCTGACTGGGACGCCAGAGGAGCCTCGGCTGCCGTGAACGCGTGTCAGTTGAGCAATTGGTTCTCATACGAGACTCGGCGCCGCGTCCACTCACCACCGCCCTGCGAGAAGAGGGCGAGGCCAAGCATGGCCAGGCGACCAAAAGACTGGAAGAAGGGCGCCATGATGCTGGTTTCTCGTACAGCCGCCTGCACAACAAGGTAGAGTATGCAATGCTTGATGGACCACTCCGCCGCGAGACTACGTGTCTGGGTAGCGGGGGCTTTATGTCTTGGGTGTCGCAAAGCGATAGTCTGCTCGACGGCCCAGTGAGGCCATCTGTCTCGGGGGCAACGGCTCACTGACCCACCGGCAGACGAGATATTGCTGGCGTTGATGACCGTGTCAGCGCCATGATGATGATGTGAGAATGCTTTGCCGGGTTTGCCGCCGAGGCACATCGGATATCGCACCATCAACGGCTGCACGGAGAAGATGGAGGCATCCGGGGCGTACAGCTTGGTGCGGCACTTTTGCCCCCAGAGAGGGAGAAGCCTCGCGGCATGTGAGCAACTCGTATTGTCTGACTTGGTGCCTAAACCCCCACCCTAGACCCCAAGATCTTGCTGATGAATTGACTAAAGCCAAGGGTGATATTTGTAAATGGCAAAAGGAATAAAGCGCGTCCCGGGCTGGGCTGACGGCACTGGCAAAGGCGCTTGCATCCCGCCACGGCAGTCTAAACGCGCCTTCACGATGGACAGAGATAAGGATTCGACACGACAAAGATTGTTAGCTCTGAGTCATCTCGTAGTCTGCTCGATGGGAGAGCCGCCGTACGTGCTGCTGCGACACCGATACCGGCCATCTCTCCAGCAAGTGTATGGCGCGTACCCACAGTCGGTACGAACCAAGCCATCTGAACCGCGGATTATAGAAGCTCACGAAGTGGCCCGAGGTTCTCACGAGCATCGCCTTTCTCGCCTCCCCCCCAATGGCACTTCGGTTGCCTCTGACCCCGAGGCCATCGCGGCGAGCATGCGGTGCCTGGTCCGAGACTGGTTGGTTGGGTGCGGGTATTAGCGCCGAGAGCGCTGTGCCACAGGCGATGACAGCGGCTGCCCCCGCTGGCTGATAGCGATAGGGGACCTGTAATCTCCCGCCGCACTGCACCCTGGGTACAGTGGGTACAGTGGGTGTACTTTTTGTATGGCGATGCTGGAGCGGGCCGTAAAAAAAACACCTCATCGCTTTGCTGCAACGCTCATGCAACCACGCTTCAAGCTCCTCGCGTCGACCGAGGCAGCGGCAGAATGTGCGGCATTCATGCCACCATAGCTGCCTCTGAAGAAAACAGCCTCATCCACCCAAACCTGCACGAGCGTCTGCGGCGGCGAGGCCCCGACCACGCTGGCTCCGTGACGCGGCGGCTGGACTTTGGCCACGAGCCTCTCTTCCTGAGCCTCACCTCCACGGTCCTGTCCCTGCGCGGCGACGCCATCGCCCGGCAGCCCCTCGTCGATTCTGCCACGGGCTCCATCCTCTGCTGGAATGGCGAGGCCTGGAGGATTCAGGGCCAGCCTGTCCAGGGCAACGACGCCCAAGCCGTCTTGTCTCATCTGAGTGCCGCCGACCACCATGGTCGCGACTCAAGCCATGCCGACCGCGTTCTCGACGTGCTTCGTGCCATCGAGGGTCCCTTTGCCTTCATCTATCTCGACTGCCCCGCAAGGCGTCTCTTCTACGGGCGGGATCGCCTGGGACGTCGGTCTTTGCTGATCAAGCCCGGACACACCTTTTCGCTCTCCAGCGTTGCCGGGTCGCCAGCTGCTGGCTGGGTCGAAGTTGAGGCTGACGGGTGCTATTTTCTCCAACTCGATGCGCGTAGCGACGTGTCGGCTGAACTCGTCCCCGCTAGATGTGCCTGGGCCCAAAATCCCAACCTCGTCAGTCTCGTCGCCTCCGTCGCTGCTTGCTTATGCTGAAGAAACCGGCTGCCCAGGTGTCCAGTCTCGGCGTCTTCAATGCTGCCACTCCCACCGCCAACGTCAAGTTGACCCGGCAGTCGCACTCGGTGGCTCAGCTACGGCAGAAGCTAGAGGCATCCCTGCAGCCTCGAGTGCTGCACGTGCCTGTGCCGCCTCAGGCGTCGCCAAGTGATGCCAGGATTGCAGTCCTCTTCTCCGGAGGCCTCGACTGTACCGTGCTGGCCCGACTCGCCAGCAATGTTCTGCCCGCTGACCAAGCAATTGATCTCATTAGTGTGGCGTTTGAGAACCCCAGGATAGCCACGCAACATCCAAGTGCCTCGCAAGCCGATTTGTACGAGCTCTGTCCCGACCGAGTCACGGGCCGAAGGTCCTTTGAGAAGCTGCTGCAAGTCTGTCCCCAAAGGACATGGCGTCTCGTAACCGTGAGTTGGCCTTGATCGCCCTCTTTCTTTTGGCTTGGCTCATCCCCCGGTTAGGTGAACGTCCCCTATTCTCTGGCATCCAGTCACAGAAGTGAAGTCACTGATCTGATGTATCCTCACAACACTGAAATGGATCTATCCATTGCCTACGCTCTCTATTTCGCCGCCAGGGGCCAAGGCTCCTGTCAGGAGAGTCCCGGCCCAGAAGGTCGCCCGTACGCGACAACGGCCCGCGTGTTGCTCTCTGGCCTTGGCGCAGACGAGCTATTCGGGGGGTACGTTCGCCATGCCACGGCCTTTTCCAGACATGGCTACTCAGGCCTCGTGGAAGAGCTGAAACTGGACATGAGCCGCTTGGGTAAGAGAAATCTGGGCCGAGACGACAGGGTCATGGCCCACTGGGGGCGAGAGGTGAGATTTCCTTACCTCGACGAAGCCCTGGCCATGTGGGCCATCGAGTCTCCGGTGTGGGACAAGTGTGATTTTGAGAATCAAGGTCACGGTGAGCGCGTCGAGCCTGGCAAGAGGGTCTTGCGGCTGCTAGCGGAAGAATTGGGCATGGGAGTCGTGGCAAGGGAGAAGAAGCGAGCAGTGAGTGGCATTTTTGGAGCGTCTTTTACCCTGGTAGTCGTTTTCGATTTCTTCATTCCAGCATGGATTAACCGCCTTGTACAGATTCAATTTGGGGCCAGGACGGCCAAGATGGAGAGTGGCAAAGTCAAAGGAACAGCACTCATCGATTGAGCCGGGGGACAAGTGTCTCGATGCGTCGATGGATACCGGCCGTGATGACTCAACAGATACTTCCGAGCCGTTGTCCAGAAGACGGCCTTGTTGGAAGCCAATGTGCGTTTGCGAAAGCGAACCCTTGGCTCCGTTCGATGCGCTGTCGCCGGAAACAAGGCGATGACGTGGTAAAGGCAAGTCTGAGCCGAGCCGAGGGACTTTGGTCGCGCGACTCGAGACTGCAAAGATCTACGGGGAACAGGTTCGTGGACCCGCGAGAAGCAACGGTTGGGCAGAAGAGACGGAAGCAAGGCAAGTGGCGCTGCAACCAAGACGAGGAGAAGCAGCCCGGCAGATATTTGAGCCGGTATTCAGGTGTAAGCTGCTGGCGGGAGAGAGATTTTTCAAATGCAGAGGGACGAGGAGTTGCAGCTAGGCCTGGGAGGGTGCATGTTCACCGGCCATGAAGTAGCCAGCTGTTGGGCAGGCACGCAACGATGAGCCAAATATGGACTTTACACCTATCTTCTTCATTTCCCTTTTGTTGATGGGGACCGACCGGTTCCATCCCAGGGCATGGGCAGGGACGGTGTGTTTGGCTATGCCGTGTTTGGAGAGTCGGGGCCTCGTGACTCGAGCTGTCTGCAGCGTTGCCGAGACAGTCTTGCCTGTGAGAGACAAGTGTATCACAGCCACTTGACGTGATTTGGATGAGGAGAAGCCGCTGCAGACAAGAAGAGGGTGGGGGCAAGATCTGGGCCCGGCTTGGTCCAAAGATGGGATCTGAGGACGGAGAGGGCGTCAGGGGTGATGGATGACCCCTGAGCGGACTCTGGCAGAGGCGGTGGCGGGAACCAGCAGCCGCGGGAGGATGTAGGAGACGGAGCAAGAGTGCTCAAGCCTTTCCTCGCCTCCCCTTCCCTCGTCGCTCCCTCGTCATCCCGTCTTTCTCATCTCTCTCTCATTCATATGACGGGTAGATGAGGGACCTGAGATAGTCACCAACGGCATGGTTCGTCCATCCAGTCGCTCATTTGCCTTGCCTCTCAACGCACATTGTCCCCGTGGCATTTCCCCGGCTTTCTTTTTCCCCTTTCCATCTCAGTGCTTGCTTTTTTCCCCACTGTCCCAGACGGGGCCACCGGGCAGGGGGACGACGGTTTCTGCACGGCACTATGGATGGCAGCTAGCAATGAGACAGCGATGCGGCGCCCCGATGACGCGCCACAGCCGACAGATAGATGGACGGAAAAGGGGGGCCAGAGACGACGCTGAGCAGAGGCGTGGTCCTGGGGCCGACGACGACGGCTCGAGGCCGCAGAGGTGGCCGGCACGACGGTCGAGCCGCCTCATGCGCACAAGTCTTGACGCACGCGCTGCATGGCCTTGGCTATCTCTGGCTGAGGTCAGCCATGCGCAGCAGGGACGCCGTCGCTTTCATTTTGCCCGTGTCGTTTGTGTGAGTGTCAGGTACGAAGATGCGTCGCGCTGTTGGTTGTTGGTGGCTGTTGCACCGAGGAAGATGATGGTCTCCCCGTCTCTCTTGTCCCCCACCTCTTGCTCTCCTATCCTGTTGCATGTCCAAGAGTCGAGGAGATTGCTGGAAGAAGAAACGAGAGGGAGAAAGGAAAGGGTTTCGAGAAGACATGCGTCACTCGCTCGTTCGTCCCCCCCCGTAGGCTTTGACAGGTGATGAGGGGAGAACGCATGCCGGGCAAATGCGTGCATCTTCTCCACGCAGACGAGCCTCGACGAACCGCCGTCTGGCACTCGGACGGCTGCTTTGCCCTGGCACGGCGGAGCGAGGCAGTGCCAACCTTCTTCGTCCGTGACGCTCTGTAGTGGTCAATGTAAAGACGCAGAGACCCTGGTCCGTCCGTCCATGTTTTGGTAGGCCGGCCCCAGGAAAAGTGCCTCTTCCTCGTTCTCGGCCGCCCGAGCATGTGCCAATCCTCGGAGTCTCGTCCCGACAGCCGTGCATCCCGGCCAGCCAACGCAACAAGCACTGCCGCCCCATCTAATAAGCGTCGCCGTGTTTGGCGCGTCCTCATCTCGAGCTGAGGTTGGTTGGGCGCGGCCAGAGAAGCAGGCCGGTCTGCCATCGCGTCTCGACCTGCGGGTGCGCAACCACCCACCGCCCAGCGTTGGGTGCCATCGTCAATGAGCCAGTGTTGGGCCCTTCTCGCTCGCTGCCGTTCATGTCCAGAAATGGAGCTCCGTAAGATTGAGCCTCCCTCTCGGTCCACGCCGGCCACAGACGCGTCCCGCGCCTCCTGTCCCCCCATCCCACTTGCCGGCTCGACCGAGCATGGGGCTGTCGGGGCTCCAAGAGGCCCAACGTCCGTTGTCGCGGCCAACTCTGGGCTCTCAGCATCTGGTCGAGTGAGTGACGGACAAGCGTGAGAAAGGGGCTCGGTTGGCTCTCCTTGCCCTGGCGCGCCAAGAGGGCTTGCTGTCCTGCCTAACAGTCGTGTTAATAAGGCGGGCAAATCCGACGCCAGTGGCAGTGTTGGGTTCCGCCAACACCTTGTGTAGCCATCGATAACACGACTGTTAGGGTGGCCGGAAACCCCCGATGCGACTTCTGCAGTGTCGAGTGACCACGACCTCACCCTCCGCCGGGGAGTCAGGGCCATGGCGAAGTCCGAGTCGACATGGCCGATAGGGAAATGGGCGCCCCATCCTTCTCTGCGTCCCCGGCTATATAAGCTCCCTGCCGGACATCCCTCGTCTTGCCTCATCCTCGTCAG
Organism: Ophiocordyceps robertsii; assembly: GCA_027405785.1. NCBI lineage: Eukaryota > Fungi > Ascomycota > Sordariomycetes > Hypocreales > Ophiocordycipitaceae > Ophiocordyceps > Ophiocordyceps robertsii. Next base: position 7,700 of record JAPEBW010000770.1, read on the forward strand.
CCTTCCCATCTTAGCGCACTCAGCAGCCCTCTTGCCCCCTTGCCCGGCAGCCCTCGTTCCTTTTCCAGTTGCTTCTGCAGCACTCGTCACTCGCTCAGCCTTGCCTTCTCCCTCCACTCGTTGCAGATATGCGTTTCTCTCTTGCCATGACCGGCCTTTTGGCCAGCACGGCCGCCGCCGCCGCCGTCGACGCCGATGCCAATGTCCTGGTTGCTCGCCACGGCAGCCTCATCGATATTGATGCCGACGTCGATGTCGATGTCGACGCCAACATCCTGGTCGGCCGCCAAAGCTACGGCAAGCCCAGCGCGGTCAACGTCGATGTCGGCGTCAAGGCCAAGGTCGACGTCAACACGGCCCGCCACGCCGCCAAGGGCTTCAAGTGCCCAGCGGGCATGAGCTACTGCCCCTGGACCAAGTCGTGCGCCTGCGCTCCGGGCCAGAAGTTCGACGTCGGCGCCAAGAAGTGCGTCGGCACGCGCAAGACGGGGGCCTGGCCCAAGCCCAAGACCGACGTCTATGCCGCCAAGGGCGTCAAGCTCGACACCTACTGCGCCATCTCCCCGTACCGCATCACCAAGTACAGCCCCACGCACGAGTACTGCCAGGCCGGCCTCAACACCATCACCTTTGTCGCCGCCGCCGAGATCGCCATCGAGATTGCCGCCCGCGCCGAGATTGACGTCGAGGTCAACTGCAGCGTCGAACTCAAGGCCGTCGTCGCCGGCCTGGCCGCCCTCTACCTCGAAAGCGCCATTGATGCCGTCGTCCTCTTCAACACCAACGCCTTTGGCCACTCCGTCGCCCAGGCCGACGTGACTGCCCACGTCGCCGTCGGCCTGCTCAGCCACCTCCGTGGCGTCTTCTGCGCCGTCGGCCTCAGCAAGTGCGACTTCGACTGCGTCTCCTACTGCACCAAGGGCTGCAAGAACTACATCGAGGTCGATGCCGCCATCGGTGCCCACCTCGAGGGCCTCGTTGGCCTCTGCATCCTGCCCAACATCCTGCTCGTCGTCAACGCCGCAAAGGTTGTTGTCAACATTGCCATCGATGGCCTGCTGTGCCTCGTCGGCGGCCTCCTGGGCGGCCTCCTCCGCACCTTCAACTGCAACTGCGCTTAAGCAGCTCGGGGACCGAGAGAACAGGCGTGTGGGCCGAGTTGAACACTGGCGAAAACAGGCCGGCTGCCAACCGACGGGCAGAGGAAATAATTGGACCATTATTCCGAGGATGTCGACGACCATGCCTTATGTAAATATTTTCATCTCATCGCTTGGAGCGCCTATGAGCCCACTTCCCTAGCGTTGAGATTCAGAGGTTAGAAGAATAATAATAGCCGCGTGACCATGACACCCGTCCCGTAACCTCCTTGTGATCCCTGACTTGACCATTGCCGCTTTCGAGAGCGGCCATGCTTGCCACGACGCCTTACCAGAGGGCATCAGTAAAGAGTGTTGCACGGATCTGCTTGCCACGTACCAACCGACGCCCAGGTTTCGAGTACACCACGCAGCTTGGGGCGCAGCGAACGAGACAGTAAGCTGAGCAAGACGCTCGACATTCAGGCACAAGCTGAGACAATCATCTGCTTTCCCATCCTGTCCACCATAAAGTGGCTGAACGCCTCTTCGTCGTTGTCGTCCGCCAGAAACTCCCTGTCCTCGTCTTCCGGGGGCAATTCGGCGTACAGCCCTTGGCCGGCCTTGGGCCACGTCGGCGGGAGGGACTGCTCTCCCCCATCCCCCCCATACCCGACCGCTATCTCGGCCTGCGCCGCCCCCGCCTCGGCCACGGCCATCTGCTTCGTCAACCTTGGACGACCCCGGGGCTTCCGGGATTCTTTTGCCTGCAGCAGAGTGAGTCCATGCCTCGGCTGACTCGATACCCGCACGCTATGACTTGTCGAGCTGGACATTGGGTGGGCGGCGCGGCCGGGCAAGTTGGTCTTCCAGTCAGGATCGTCAAAGATGGGCAAGTCGGGGTGTTTCCTAGACACCGAGACGAGAATGTCGACGAGAAGCTGAGGCTTCAGCTGATCACAGAGGGACAGGATATTGAGCAGATCCGTCCGCTTCTTTTGGTAAAAGTACTCCATGCGCTGAATACTCGGTAAGCTATTTTCGGAGCACGAGCTGAGCCACCCGCTTACCTCTGCGTCGGAGGCCTGCCTGGCATAAAAGCCAAGCAGCTCTGGTTTGGCCGGAACGACGCCGGCAGGCAGTTGAGACAGCCGTTTGCTTCGAATTCTGTCGACCAACTGTGGACGTTGACTCGCTTCAGCGTTGTCGGGGCCGTGCCGTTTCCCCCCTCCGGAGCCCATCTTGCAATCCAAACAAAGGTAGTTTGCACCGTCAGCCACATCGGTCGTGGCAGATACACATTGCAGGTGCCAAGAGCTTTGGCAGCTGATGCAAGTGACGAAGTCTTCATCCTCCGATGGCAGCGAGCCCTGGCCGCACTTGGAGCATCGGCGGGCGCTGTCAGCCTCGGGTGCTTCCTTGAAGTGCGGTGGCGAGGCGGCCATTTGGGGGGTCTTGGCCGGCGGCGGGGCCCGGAAGGGGATTGTATTCCGAGTAAAGTCTACCTCTGCATCGCCGGAGCTGCGCTTTCTCTTTAGACTGGAAGGGTGGGAAAAGATGGACCGATTTGAAGTGTCAGAAACACTCGCCGGAGGCTGCCGGGGCCTCGGCGAGGGCATGAGCAGTGTAGAAGAAGCGGTTTGCGTGAATGGCATCTCGGAGTTGCTGCAGTCTCCCTTTACGGCAGAGACAGACAGCGAGGGGTCTTTCGAAGAGTCGGGGCCGACCACATTCTTGTCTTTCGCTAATCGCTCGAGGATCCAGGAGCTGGACGCGGGGAACTGGGGCGTGTAGGCCGGACTTGGCTCCGATGAGGCGGCATCTTCCACTATATCGTTATCCTCGGCGTTCGAGTGAGATGGCGGCGAAGAAATCGGCGAAGTGGGCGGTGAAGAAAGGTCGATTGGCGAAGGAGGTGTGCTTGTCTTCATGGCGAGGTCTGCCGACAATGACCTTGTCGTCATCTCATGGCTTCGGGGTCGGCCAGAAGAAGACTTCACCCGGCGAGGTAGACGGCCGGCTCGTGTGGGAACAGAAAGGGCCAATGAGACGGAAGATGAAGCCCTGAAACCCGGAGCCGTGGATATCGATTTTTTTAGTAGCTTCTCTTACAACTGATGAGTCGATGGGCGAATGAACCGGACGGAGAGGCTCGCCGTAGTTCTGCATGTAAACGAGAGGTAGGCACGTGCGCATCACGTGACTGTCCCAACGCGGCAACCGCAAAACGACTTGTACCGAAAAGTCACTTGTGCCACTATCTGCGATGATGCTCTCTAGATGTCTCTACAAAGGGGGCGCCTTTTCCTTTGTGCTGCATAAAACGTTGGCCGAGGAGAAGAGCACTCTATCGGACAACCCCATCCTGCCTTAGCCGGGCAATCTCCGACTCGCCCAGACCCAGGTGCTCGCTCAACAGCTCGTCCGTGTGCTGCCCCAGCAGGGGGGGCGCGGCGCGGATCGTGGGCTGGCTCTCGGAGAACTTGACGGGCGTGTTGACCAGTTTGATGGGCCCGCAGGCTTGGTGCTCCATCTCCACCACCATGTTGCGCGCCCTCGTGTGGTCGTGGTTCAGGGTGTTGTGGACATCGTTGACGGCCGCGTAGGGCATGCCGCGGCCCTCGAATACCTCGAGCCACTCCTGCGTCGTCTTTTGCTGCGAGAGGGCCTCGATCCGTGCCTCGAGGTCCGCGCGGTTGGCCACCCTGTCGGCGTTTGTCTTGAACCTGGCGTCGTCTGTCCATTCCGGCCGGCCCAGTCCGTCGCACAAGACGCCAAACAGGCGATCGTTGCCGCCGCCAAAGAGGATATCCCCGTCTTTGGTCTTGAACGACCGGTAAGGCACAATGGATGCTAGAATGGAGGAGGAGAAGAGGCAAAAGGTCCGCTGTGAGCTTGAACAAGGTCGTGGATGGGTGAGGCGGGAGCCGACTTACGATGCGCCGTGCCCCATCTACCCGAGTCTCGCTTGCCGCTGATCAGGCAGCTGCTGGCAATGTTGGCCAGGGTGGCGGTCTGGCAGTCGCTCAAGGCCACGTCAATGTGCTGGCCCTTGCCCGTCCTGGCGCGGCCCAGCAAGGCGGCCATGATGCTGTTGCTGGTGTAGAGGCCGGTGGTGAGATCGGTCACGGCCACGCCAACCTTGACGGGAGGGCCGTCGCGGGAGCCGGTGATGTGCATGAGGCCGAACTCGGCCTCGACCATGACGTCGTAGCCAGCGCGGTTGGAGTAGGGCCCCGTCTGGCCGTAGCCGGTGATGGAGGCGTATATCAGGCTCGGGTTGATGGCGCGCAGCGTCTCGTAGTCCATTGAGTACTTCTTGAGGGTTCCCGGGAGGTAGTTTTCGACGAGGATGTCGCACCGGGCGACGAGCTTGTGGAGGATGCCGACGCCTTGCTTGTGCTGAAAGGACAGGCCGAGGGATTTCTTGTTTCGATTGGCCTTGACAGGACGACGAGCGTGAGATGAACCATTCGACGACTCGGTCCAGCATCAGGGCCGGCGCGGACCACGTACCCCGAGAAAGTAAGCCGACTCGCCGGGGCCCTGGGCGGCGGACCCCGGCTTGTACGCCGCGTACGGAGGCCCCCAGGCTCTGGTGTCGTCTCCGCGGACGGGGTGTTCTATTTTGATGACCTCTGCCCTGTCAGGCGGGGGCTCGACCATCAGCAGATGAAGCATCCCGGTCCTCCGCATCGCAAAGGGCACAGGCACCACACGACTTGGCAAGAAGACGGACGAGCTCACCCGAGATCACCCAGGATCTGCGTGCAATACGGCTGTGACGGGTCGTGGTGAGCACGTCAGCAGCAGGCGGCACGACCCGGTACAGGCCGGAGGTGTGCGGCACCTACACCGGCCAACACACGGGTCATGTCGAGCACCCGATAGCCCTGCAGGGGCAGCGCGGCGCTCGCGGGCGTCGAGTATCGGCGACGGAGGTCCCGGGCCGCCGGCGCCGCGGGCAGCAGCCGGGCCGACGGGGCGGGGCGCAGGTATCGGGCGAGGCACGACATGGCCCTCGAACCCACCCGCAACAAAGTACACGCTGGTGGTGGTGGTGGTGGTGGTGGTGGTGGTGCAAAATATCGGAATGGATGGCGGAGTGGCGCAAAGCCGACGGCGAGATGCGGATGCGGAGAAGGCCAGGACGGGGTAGCTGCGGCATTGCGGACCTACCACATACAGATTACTCTGTATACTGTCAGGTACGTAATCCCGTCTCTTGACATGGACGATGCAATGCAGTCTGACCTAAGCGGCGGTGCTCAGGGGCCCCTATGTACTTTGCGTCTAGTTGCAGATGTGCCTCTAGGTGCAGATCGTTGATCATGCACACTTCGTACCGGCCGCATCAGACGGGCGAGAGAAATCGCCAATCTGCGCCTCGGGCCTACTAGCGCACTGCGGCCTTGGCGTACGTATGGTTGACACTCGTTCGAGCAACGCCAAGTCATTATTGGCGTGGGCCCCAGTCGACCACGACGTCTTCTGAGGCGCATCGGGACGCCCCGAGAAGTGACACCCTGGAGCTCTACACCACGCCACCAACGTCCCCAGAAGCCGAATACACCCGTCCTCGTCGAGCAGCCCCTTGAGTGCCGGCAGAACCAGTTCGGCTCATCGGCCCGCGGCATCTCCCTGCGCTCAGCCGAGTGATTGCCTCGCTCGTCACATCTCTTCGGTTATTGACAGAGGACGAAGCATGGACGACCCGTGCGAGTCTCCGTCGCTGCGGGCAGATGGGCACGCGCCAGTTGGGAACAGGTCGCCTATTGCTGACGGCCCGCCAACCGAGGAAGCAGTGGGCGGCTAAGCACCGATGTCGTTGGTCACCTCGACAAACGCCTGCCACTGTTTCCAGGCCTCACCACTTTTGATGGCCCACCTGGCCCTCCTCACACCCTCCTTCCAGCGTTGGCCGGCAGGGCCGCGTTCCACAATCACTTTCCCGTCGTCTCCAGGTCCCATGTCGCTGCTGTCGGCCTCGCAAATGCCCGACACGACCAGGAGCGCCGCCGTGTTGATCAAGACAAAGTCCATGAGTGGGTTGTCCTCGTCCAGTTCACCGCGCAAGATCCGCCTCAAGATCTCGGCGTTCTCGGCCGGCTCCTTGCCCGACGATACTTCGCTGAGCGCATGGGATGCGACGCCAAAGTCCTCTGGTTCGAGCTTGAAGTGCTCCACCACCACCTGGCCTCCGGGAGACTGGCCCTTGAGCATCCAGCAGAGCGTTGAACCCGCACAGCTAATCTCGTCAAGCTCCTCCTCTCCACATACTATCAGGGCCTTTTGGCAGCCAGTGCTTCGGAGCGCCTCGGAAAAGGCGGGGCCGAGGTCTCGCCGGCCGACGCCGACAACCCGCGCCTCAAGCACGTCCTCCACGGGGTTGGCCAGTGGCCCCAAGTTGTTGAAGATTGTCCGCCAGGGAAGCTGCTTGCGGACGGGGGCGACATATCGCATGCCGGTGTGGAAGACGGGGGCGAACAGGAAGCTGTAGTTGGTGGCCGCATACACCTTGGTCAGGGTGTCTGGTTTCACCGCGCCCAGGACCGGGGCCTGGGGCTTCATGCAGTTGATCATGTCGGCACTGCCCGACTTGGACGTGCTGGCTTTGTTGCCGTGCTTGGAGACCATGAGGAGGGCCGACGCAAGGATGGACGAGGTCGTGCTGATGTTGAATGTGTCGTGGGAGTCCCCTCCGGTGCCAACAATATCGCACTGAGGCGTGGCAGGTCAGTTATAGTCTGGCGGCCAGGCATCTGTCGGTGCGACGAGTCTTACCAGTCCGCCTCTGTAATTGCCTTCCTTTCGGGCCCGGCGCTCGAGCACTTGCCCAAGATCCTTGACGGGAATGGGGGCAGCCGCGTGCATCATGACGTGCGCGCACTTGGCCAGGACGTCGGGGCGAAAGTCCATGCGGGTGAAGTGCAGCGCCATGAGCAGAGAAGCTGTCTGGGCTTCGGTGACCTGGTTGGTGAAGAAGTGCGAGATGGCCTCGGCAATCTCATCTGGGCTGACCTCGGAGTCGACGGGCCAGAGTTTGGTCAACAATGGCTTGATGTCGACGAGAGGCAGGCCGTCCTGGCCCTGGCCGGTGGCGGGAGGCGCCATGGTTGTACGATGGACGTCGGGAAAGGGTTCGGGTCGGGAGTCTAGTCAATTTCAGTTGCCAGGCGAGAGTCGACGGCGGAACCAGGCTCTCGGGGCAATGCGATCGAGCGTCTTTAGTAAGGTTTAAGTCTCGCCCTGACGACCCAATTGGGTCATATCAGTGATGGATGTCGTTGACGAGGCGCCGTGCATCCAAGACATGAGTCAGGCCTGCAGCTGGCCAATCCCGGCTGGCGCGTGGTGGAGACTGTTAGATACGGGTTTGCTTGGCGGCTTTGTATCTGTACAGGCTATCTAGGTACCTATGTATGTATGTACCTGTAAGCAGTTGACACATTTGTGGTCTATCGGGCCGTGCATCCTCCGCCCTCCTCCCTTGGCATGATTATTCAGCGGTGCCCCCCCAACAGGCTCACCCCGCTAAGCAGCACAAAGCCGGCGTCTCCGCCCGCCTGGCCACCACGCGAAACCCTTCTCCTGCATCAACCTCGTCCCCCTTTGCCCGTCGCTCTCTTTGCCGCCAGAAGTCGGTCCGCCCTCGCCTTCTCCTCGTCGCAGCGCTGTCACCACGGCCGTCGAGCGATTGCGACGACCACTTCGAGCCGACTCTTCTTTGATCTGGGGTTTGCCGCACTCTCAGACGCCTTTACTGGTCCAGAACAGTCGGCTGGCACCCAAGTCTCTCGGACCTGAAATCTCTGCACTCTCTTAACCTACGCGTGCCATCCTCGACTCCCGTCCTCGAACCTTGAAAGCACGCGGCTGTCTGGAAGCCGAACCAATATTCAATAGAATACAATATATCTCGAGACGCCACGCCGCGTATCGCCCAAATCCTGGGGTCGATTTCCAGCGCGCCCTGTCGCAGCGCCCGCACCTAGAATAAATAGTAAGAGACAGAGGGAGGGGCAGATACGGTCTGCTTTGGCCTCGACGCCTCGGAGCCCGTGTGCTCACGTCGTCAGAAGGGCATTCGAACTCGTCGCTGCTGCACAGGACGAAGACGAAGCCTCTCGTTTCCCTCTCCAGCGTCACTGCGCCGTGACGCCCGCAGTCCCCCTAGAGTCCATAGTCTTACTCGCAACCGCCAAAGTGCATTCGCCGCTCCTAGTTCAGCTCATCCACGATCGCCTTTGGCACAGCGAACTCGACAGCGACGCATCGTCGGAAGCGCGAAAGGCAGTAGAGAAGAAGAGGCGGCAGCTTCGAAAGCGAAAGAAGGAGGCCAAGCGTGCACGAAAGGTCTTTGACGAGTTGACCAACATCTACACGGCCAAGCCGTACGCGCCCAAGATGATCTCGCCAGGCGGAGACGGGGCCGGCGGGGGGTTCCAGGAGGACCTCAGCAACGTCCTTTGCTGCCCAGACTGCAAGGAGATACCGCCCAATCTCATCGAGGAGTTTTCGAGTGGCGACATGGTCTGCCAGAGCTGCGGCGTCGTCGTCGGCACTCGCATCATCGACACTCGGTCCGAGTGGCGCACCTTTGCCAATGACGACCATGGAGGCGACGACCCGAGCCGTGTCGGCGGACCGCAGGACGAGTTCGTCGAGGGACAGCAGCTGGCCACGACGGTCGCCTTTTCCGAGTCCAAGGCCCACAAGGCCCTGTCCCGGATCCAGAACAACACCAACCAAGACAAGGCGCAAAAGGGCCTGATGCAGGCCTACAAGGAGATCGTGTCGCTCTGCGAGGCTATCAACATGGGGCAGAACGTCTCCAACGCCGCCAAGCACATCTTCAAGCTCGTGGACAAGTACAAGTTCATGAAGGGAAAGCCGCAGGAGGCCGTCATTGCCGGCTGCATCTTCATTGCCTGCCGGCAGAACAACGTGCCGCGCACCTTTCGAGAAATCTTCAACCTGACGAGCGTGAGCAAGAAGGAAGTGGGCAGGGTCTTCAAGCAGCTCCAGAAGTTCCTCCAGAAGCTGCAGGACACGGAGGGCGAGGGCGCCACGGGGCTGAACACGGTCACCAACTACGAGAACACGTCGGTGGGCGCCGAAGACCTCTGCGGCCGCTACGTGTCGCAGCTCGGCTTCAAGAAGCAGCAAAGGGTGTCCAAGATCTCGAGGGACCTTGCCGAAAAGGCCAATGACATTTCTGCCCTGGCCGGCAGATCGCCCCTGTCAGTGGCCGCCGCGTGCATCTACATGGCGTGCCACCTGATCGGTGAGCCGCGGTCATCCATGCCCATTGCCAAACAGGCGGGAGTGAGCGACGGCACCGTCAAGACGGCGTACAAGCACCTCTTTGCAGCCCGCGAGCAGCTGATCAAGAAGGAGTGGCTCGTCGACGGCGCCAGCATGGGCAACATTCCGCAGGTGCAGGCATAGAAAAGGCCCCGCGGTCCTCTTTCTCCTGTTTCGGTCCCATGAATGGTGTGCGGGCGGGCGGGCTGTGGCGCCCATGAGCCGTCCGCAGGCCGACATCAGCCTCGACGGCCCTCTCTTCTGTCAGACAGTACACGCAAGCCAGGCTTTTTCCTTGTTGTTCACAGCGGGCTCGGGGGGCGGGCGGCGGCGGGTCATGCACGGCGTTTTATTTGCGATTGAGTGCAGTTTGGCTGCCCCGGGAGGGCCCAATGGCGGGGCCGTCTTTATGGCCCCTGTCCATCTCCTGATAATTCCGCGCGTCGTGGTTTGCGAAGGCGGGCGGGCTCAGATTGGTATCTCGATAGTGCCCTCGTGCAGAGAATGGCCCTTTGACAGCGTCTTCGCTCTGGCGATGGTGCCCGCGTGATGTTGACGTCGGTCGGCCTCCCTGTTCGCAGTGAAATGGCGGCAACCGCTTTGATGTTGGCTGCGTCAAAGGAGCAAAGGAGAGAGAAAAGACTGGCTGGCGTCCTTGGTCTCGCTTGATGGGATGACCAGCGAGGCAAGGCAGCGAACCCGTCCGTCCGCCTTGGCTCCATATGGCAGACGGCACAAGACGGCAAGGTGAAGCGCGGCGAGCAGGCGTGACGGCGGCCCCGGCGAGGCGACCCGTCGACGCAGGGCGGTTCGGCCTCTGCGTAGCAAAGGGCCGGAAGATTTGCAGGTTTGCGTTCTACAAACAAGGGCCACGTATGATGTCGCGGGTGATACAGCAGTCGCTCGGTAGCCAATAACGGGCCCTCCTCGGTCGCACACGACAAGACAGGCCGATGGTTGTGTGGGGGCTTCGCCTGGCCCTTTGGCCGAGCAACGTTTGTGTGTTTCGCCGTTTGTGCGCGCGTCTCCGAGGGATACCTTGGCACCGTCCTTGGACGGCCCGGGCAGGCAGGCCTTTCAAGGGCCCTGGGCTTCGGGCTTGGGCTTGGGGCCCTGGGGCGGTGAGTGAGTGGTACTGTACAGTACAGTACAGAGATACAGGTCCGAGGGAAAAATTGCCGACTGATTCGTTCAGCTGTCTGCGTGCCCAGCTCTTACAGTATGTACCGCGCATCGTCTCGGGGGCCAGACTGCGCAGCGGCAAACATGCTCGACATTTCACCTGCACGGCCGTGTCCGGGCGCAGCAACGGCAGAGTTCTCATGGGCAAAGGTGGGTTCGAGCCTCAACTGCCCGTCCTGGCTGCCAGACGCGCGTGTCGATGCATTGGAGGCGAGCGGCGACGCTGTCCAAGGCGGCGGCCCGGGGACAGGCGCAACAGGGTGAAAAACACAGCCGGTCGACTGACGGGGCGCAAACGACAGGAAAACAGGCCCACTTCAAAACATGACGATGTGGAGAAGAGGAGCCGAGGGCGGAAGACGATGAGGACGGCACGCGAACGAGCATATCCCACGGCTGCCCGTTGTACAAGGCCTCGCTCGTGGTTGGGCTCGCCCTTTCTCGGCATCATGGCCTCGACAGTGCAGAAACCACCGCGACAGTTGCACAAGCTTTCCTGCGCTTCAGAGCCGCCCTCACGCTCATTCCCACGCCCTTCGGCTCCGTGCTCGTCACTCTCTGCGCCGGGGCACCCGCCGAACCACATTGCAGAAGCCCAGTTGCCAGCATTTGCCATGCCCCCCAAGATCACCGTCCTGGGCACCGGCGGCACCATCGCCGGTTCCGGCACCTACGCCGGGCAGACGGCGGGATACAAGTCGGGCGTCCTGTCCGTCGACGGGCTCATCGAGGCCGTCCCGGAGCTGGGCAAGGTGGCCCGGCTCCGGAGCCAGCAGATTGCCAACGTGGGCAGCCCCGACATGACGGCGGCCGACCTGGTGCGCATCGCGCAAACCATTGACAAGGAGCTCAAGGGGGACACGCAGGGCGTCGTGATAACGCACGGGACAGACACGTTGGAGGAGTCGGCCTTTTTCCTCGAGCTCACCATCAACTCGGACAAGCCCGTGGTGCTCGTGGGCGCCATGCGTCCGGCGACGGCCTACAGCGCCGACGGGCCCATGAACCTGCTGTGTGCCGTCAACCTGGCCGCCAGCCCGAGCGCGCGGAAGCGGGGCGTCATGATTGTCCTCAACGACCGCATCTGCTCGGCGCGCTTCACCACCAAGACAAACGCAAACTCGCTCGACAGCTTCAGGGCCGAGGAGCAGGGGTACCTGGGCATGTTTGTCAACACGCAGCCCATCTTCTACTACCCCCCCTGCCGGCCGCTCAACCGCAGCTACTTCAACGTGGCGGACCGCAACCCCAGCGACGGGCTGCCGCAGGTCGACATCCTGTACGGGCACCTCGACATGAACCCGGCGCTGCTCAAGACGGCGGCCGAGACGTCGCAGGGCGTCGTGCTCGCCGCCATGGGCGGAGGGTGCTGGGCGACTGGCGCCGGCAGGAGGGTGGCCGAGCTGGTGAGGGCGAGGGACTATCCAGTCGTCGTCAGTCGTCGGATGGTCTCGGGCTTCGTCGGGGGCACGTCCAACTACGGGCTGGAGGACTGCTGCATCGGAGGAGGCCTCTTGGACGCCAACAGGTGCCGCATCCAGCTGCAGCTGGCCCTGGCGTCGGGACTGGACAGGAATGCCATCAGGGAACTGTTTGAGAGCCACGGGGCTGAGCGGGTGGCGGCTGGGCTCGTGGCCAAGATGCGCCGGACGAGCGTCCTGTAGGGACGAGCTGGACGAGGGCTCAGGTGACGCCGGTTGCGCGACGAGGGGAGTCGTGGCCGGCTGTGAATGGATGGGCAAAGAGGCTGGCCGTCGGGAGGAAGAGGCGGCGAGGAAGCTTTTCGCCGTTCATCATGGCGGGGTGGCAATGGCATTTCATTCCCCATGTTTTATTCTGTTAAAAGAACGGGCGGAATAGGGAGGGGCGAATCACATTTGCCTCGGGTACCATTTCGTTGGACGTCTTGGTGGGTAGAGCATGCAAATGTACTGGGTAGGCAGGGCAATGGGAAGTAAAAGACGAGAAAGGGGCAAGGGGGAAGAGAGGGAGGGGAGGGAGATTGTGTGTGTGTATCGCTGGGGAGCCCGAGACGGCGGAGGCTTGATAGAATAGAGGACACTGTAATGGTCCACTGCGGCGTAGTAGGTACCTAGGTACCTACTCTTCTACCTACGGGCGCTGAGATGTATGTACATACATACACATGTGCTGGGCGGCAAACCCGGAGCTAAAAGGGGAGCCGGTCCCTTCGGCCCATTGCTGGAAAGGGTCGTTTGGCGTTGGTCGATGCGGCAGCGACGTTGCCAGTTCATGCGGCCTGGGCGACGGCGGGCTTTTTTTGGCATTTGCATCTCCACAGTGCAGCGCAGACTTGGGCCGGCGCGCTAATCCAGGAGCCTCAGCACGTGGCGTGGCGTATCCGCGGGCGGCTGGGCGCAGCATTGGGGCTTCCACGTACAGTGCTTATAGTTGGAGGCACACGATACACACTCTCCAGACATTCCATGCCAAGGTTCGTAATTCGTTTCTCCGCCTTAGCGCCTTGGAGCACCTGCCCGACTCGGGCGGGCTGTGAAGATGCACAGCAGCAACCGCTAGAGCCCAACAGCCTCCCTACCTACCTTATGTACTTGGTAATGGATCACTTTTCCAGAAGTGTTCGTGTCAAGCTCCTCGGCGATACCTGGCCGCTACCTGGCCGCTACCTGGCCGCTACCTGGCCGCTACCTGGCCGGGCACCTGTCCCTTGCCTGTTCGTGTCCGTCGACACCCATGATCCATGGGATCTGTTTTCGTACCTCGCAAGCAAGGTATGGATGGACTCGACTATGCCTTGGCAACCCTTGGTTGCGAGGGCACTACGTACCGCTTTGAATACCGGCGCTCTAGGGGCCGTCTCAGAGGCTGAGGGCTCTCAGCCGCAGGGCATTATTGTTTAAGCCGGCGTCTGGATCGATTCAACAATGACGACGATGGTCTCAGTGGTACATGGTACATGGCCGGCTTGTACAGGTCGTCTCGACAATCTGCAGACCCACCGGGTCGGGGCCCTCCAACTCTCCAACTGAGCTCCAGCTGAGCTCCAACTGAGAGGCCTTCTGGGGGCGCGACGACCGCCAATGCCCCGGACGCTACCTCGAGGCATGTACCCTGTACTTTTCCCAACGCTCCCGCCTCTCCCTCCCCATTCCACCCTTGTCCAAAGCAAGTCTCCTCCACGGCCGGCCTCGATCAACATGGACGACCGCACACGACTGCCCTCGCTTGCGCTGCATCCCTCGTGCGGCTTCGCCATTCGCCTCCGCTCTCCGGGCCTTTCCCTTGCTTGTCCTTTTCGCAAACACACGCTCGTTAGCCTCATGTCGACATCACCTCGTCTCACGCCTCTCGCTGCCCAATCTCCTCCCTCCCATTGTCGCCGCCTCGTCCGCCTGCAACTCCCACGGGCACCTGCCTATCAATAAGTCCCGTTTTCGACAGAGCCCGCAGGCCGGGAACGACGCTTGGCGGGCATGTCGAGTCCGGATCCCCCGTCCTGAAGCGCCGTGACGCGTCCTATCCATTCGTTTCGTCTGCTCGCCCAACCAGCCGTCGGGCACGCGCGGCTTTCGGCCCCGCGTCCATCAGCCTGTCATGTCATCGAACCGCGACGCGGCACAGGAGAAGAAGAGCCCCGGATACCATGCCACCGGTCTTGCTCGTCTTTCGTCCCTCACCCGTGACGGTGACGCCTCCAGGCCGCCCTTGCGGCAGCGTGCTAGAAACGCCCTCCGAGCCTTCTATCAAGCCACCGTCGTCGAGCTCATCTTGCGGAAGGGGCACATTGGAGCCTCCAAGGACGGGAGGCATATTCCGCTGGCCATTGAACACGAAAAGCCGCTCATCGACACGCGCCGTGGTCACGCCTACGTCTCCAACGACGTACGCACCTCTCGCTACACCGTCTGGGACTTCATCCCGAAGCAGCTCATCTTCCAGTTCTCCCGCATCGGCAACTTTTACTTTCTCTGCGTCGGCATCCCGCAAACCGTAGGTGTCAAAGCCCTCCAAGATTGTCCCCCGGAAAAGCTGACGCGCCCTCAAGATACCGGGCTTGTCGACGACGGGCTCCTTCACGACAATCCTGCCGTTGCTCTTCTTCGTCCTGCTTACCGTGGCCAAGGAGGGCTTCGACGACTACAGGCGACACCGCTTGGACAAGGTGGAGAATGCCACTCTGGCGACCCTTCTTGGTCGCGAGGACAAGTACATGGCCAGGTCGAAGCCGGCGCATCCGCTGCATCGCTTGAATCCCCTCCGCACCAAGGCCGCCCGTCAGCAAACTGCCGCTTCCGACGACGAGTTTCGGGGCATTCGATGGGTTGCCGCCAGATGGAGCCACGTCAAAGTTGGCGACATTGTACGCCTGTCCCGCGACGAACCCGTCCCCGCCGACTTGGTTCTACTGCACAGTGACGGCGAAAATGGCATCGCATACATCGACACAATGGCCCTGGACGGCGAAACCAACCTCAAGTCTAAACAGGTGTGCCGCGCCCTGAGCGGATGCGACTCCATCGAGGGCATAGCAAGATGCCGGGCCGAGCTTGTGGTGGAGGATCCGAACCCTGATCTGTTCAACTTCAACGGCCGTGTCGCCGTCGATGGCAAGACCGTGCCGCTTACCCTCAACGATGTCGTCTACCGCGGTAGCGTCTTGCGTAACACGACGTGCGCCATCGGCCTGGTCGTCAACACCGGGGAGGAGTGTAAGCTGCGGATGAACTCGAACCAGCACCCGCGCGCCAAGCGGCCGGCCCTCGAAAAGGTCGTCAACAAGGTTGTCATCACTCTGGCCATCTACGTCGTCGTCCTGGCAGTGGGCGTGTCCATGGGCTACCTCCGTTGGCAAAAAGACTACGAGCGTCAGGCGTGGTACTTGGATCGCGCGGCCGTCCCCTTTCACCAAATCATCATTGCCTTCATCATCATGTTCAACAACATAGTACCGTTATCCCTGTACATTAGCCTGGAGATTGTCAAGCTTGGACAGCTTCTACTGCTGAACTCGGACCTGGAAATGTACCACGAGGAGACGGACACGCCCGCGCGGTGCAACACCAACACCATCCTCGAGAACCTGGGCCAGGTCGGCTACGTCTTTTCCGACAAGACTGGGACTCTGACGGACAATGTCATGAAGTTTCGCAAACTGAGCGTGGCGGGTACGGTCTGGCTCCACGAGATGGACCTCGAGCAGTCTCAAGCCGAACACTCCCCAGCCTTTGATCCCCACGAGGCGCACTCGACTTGGAGGCCGCTCCAGGTCAAGCCTGAGCCCACCGCGACGGTCATCCCCGAGGATGGTGGTGAGGCAGCCGGAGCTCCCATGTCGCCGCCGCGATCATCAATGGGGCAAAGACCGTCGTCCCACTGGCGATCCACTGGCCGTCCTGACCATGCGCAGCCCGAAGTCAACACGTCGAACCTCTTGGAATATCTGAGACTCCGTCCGCATTCGGCCTTTTCCAGGAAGGCGAGGGAGTACTTGCTAGCCGTTGCCATCTGTCACACCTGCCTGCCGGAGAAAAAGGACGGGAGGATCGAGTTCCAGGCCTCGTCGCCAGACGAGCTGGCCTTGGTGAGGGCCGCCCAGGAGCTTGGCTATCTGGTTACGCAGCGCACGCCGCAGAGCATAACGCTGCAGGTTCCGCGCCTGAATGGACAGAATGAAAGAATGGTCTTCGAGGTCCTGGACGTGGTCGAGTTCAGCAGTGCGCGCAAGAGGATGTCCATCATCGTCCGCTATCCAGATGGCCGCATCTCCATCATCTGCAAGGGAGCCGACTCTGCTATCCTGCCACGGCTGAGGCTAGCCTCGCTGGCGATGCAAAAGGCAAGCGAAGTCCGCAAGAGCGCCGACGTCGAACACGAACTGTACCGACGAAGCGAGCAGCATGAGCCGCGCAACAGCTTCGGTGGGAGGCCGAGCCTGACCGTGCGGCGAACCCCCGGCATATCGAGAGACCTGAGCGTGGGCCGGCGTCCGACAGCCCCCAGGAGCAAGTCGTTTGAGATTAACAAGCTAACGCGCTCATCTGTCGACCGAGCACGGGCGTCGGCTGCGCCGTCGCGGGGAGCCTCCCTCGACGTGTCCAGAAGTCAGTTTGCAAGCCCACCAGCCGCCCACAACCGACCTGTGCCCGATGGCCTGGACTTCCTCGATGATCCCGCCATGTACGATGAGTCGGAAGTCTTCACGAAGTGCTTCAAGCACTTGGATGACTTCGCGACAGAGGGCCTCCGAACGCTGCTGTACGCCCAGAAGTTTGTGTCGGAGCAGGACTATCAGGCGTGGAAAAGGCTATACGACGACGCCACGACGAGCCTCACCAATCGCCAAGAAAAGATTGAGGCTGCGGGCGACACGATTGAACAGTCGCTTGACCTGGTGGGCGCCACTGCCATCGAGGACAAGCTGCAGAAGGGCGTCCCGGAAACCATTGACAGACTGCGGCGAGCCAACATCAAGATATGGATGCTGACCGGCGACAAACGTGAAACGGCCATCAACATTGCCCACTCAGCGCGCATCTGCCGCCCGGGGTCGGACCTGTATGTCCTAGACGTCGCGAAGAGCGCCCTCGAGTCGCAGCTGGTCGCCTTGGCCGAAGATCTGCAGGCTGGTTCTGTCCACAGCGTCGTCGTCGTCGACGGACACACCCTGAGTGTTGTCGAGAAGTCGGCCGAGCTCTCCAAGAAGTTCTTCGCCATTGCCATCCTCGTCGACTCGGTCATTTGCTGTCGAGCCTCGCCTGCGCAAAAGGCGCTCTTGGTCCAGGCCGTGCGGTCGCGGCTGGGCGCGTCCAAGGGCAAGGATCGGCGCGGGCTGACTTTGGCCATTGGCGACGGCGCAAACGATCTCGCCATGATCCAGGCCAGCCACGTCGGCATTGGCATCTCGGGCAACGAGGGCCTGCAGGCTGCCCGAGTCGCCGACTACGCGATTGCGCAGTTCCGCTTCCTGCAGAGGCTGCTTCTCGTCCACGGGCGCTGGAACTACGTGCGCACGGCAAAGTTCGTTCTCTGCACCTTTTGGAAGGAGATGTTCTTCTACCTGTCAACGGCGCAGTATCAAAGGTACAATGGCTACAGCGGCACCTCGCTGTATCAAGAAATTAGCTTGACCGTCTTCAACACGCTATTCACGAGCCTCTGCACCATCTGCATGGGCATCTGGGAGCAGGACCTGAGCGCCGACACGCTGCTGGCCGTGCCCGAGCTCTATGTCTACGGGCAGCGCAACTTGGGCCTGAACATGTGGAAGTACCTGCGCTGGATGTTCCTGGCCGCCGTCGAAGGCATCATTGTCTGGCACGGCGTCTCGGCCGGCTACGGATGGATCTCGCCCGCCGCGCGCGACGAGGGCCTCTACGCGCTGGGGACCCTGGCCTTTACCGTGGGAGTCTTGTGGATCAACTGGAAGCTGTTGTAAGTGGCGTCGCCAGCATGCCAACGAAGCGGCACGAGACTGACTGGCTGCCACAGCATCTTGGAGACGCATTACAAGCCGGCCGCCGTCATGGGCTCGTTCCTCGTCACCACCTGGGGCTGGTTTGCGTGGATCGCCTTCCTCGACGGCGTCTATCCGGCGGGCACCCCGGGCCCCTACGCCATCCGGCACACATTTCGCAACGCCTGGGGCAAGGACGCGGCCTGGTGGGCCACCGTCTTTGTCGTGCTGGCGTTCCTGGGCCTGCTGGAGCTCGGCGGCAAGGCGCTCCGGCGGCGGCTGCTCGTGGCGGGCCTGTGGCAGTGGCCGCCGTGGGGGAGACGGCGGCGGGGCGACAACGTCGAGGAGTGGGACGTGGAGCTGTGGCAGGAGCTGGAGAGGGACCCGGCGGTGCGCGAGCGGCTCCGGGCCCTGGCGCGCAGCGAGGAGTGCGTGGCTGACGGGGTTCGCGACGACGACGCCGACGACGACGACGGCGGGGACGCGCCGACGGGGAGAGCCTAGGCCCGGGCGCGCAGTCACTTGTCCCGCCGTTCTCGTTGGCCCTCGCCCTTGTTGCTCTTCTTTTGGCTATGATCTCCTTGCATGTTGGCCCTTTTCCTTCTCCATCCCGGGGCTGTTGGCACAAACGATACCCACTGGACCGCAATGAGGAGATTTGCGTCGGCTCGGCTGGTCACGAGGGCACGAGCCTCTTCTGGAACGGCCGGGGGCGGACGCAGGGTGGTGGCCGAACATAGGTGTGCGTGTGTGTGCGTGAAATAGGCCGTTCCCCTTCATTGTAATGTTTCATAGCTTGTCGCGGCCCATGAGCATTGCCCGACCGCCCTGACAGCCTGGTCGCTTCGGCCTCGAGCGGGCTCAAAGTCAATAGATTGCTTGCCACCTACACAGAATCTAGGCACATGTATACACATTCGCTGCCGCCGTGCCCCACGACGCCCCATCTAGAGCTTCGATATCCAACAATGCACGACGTGCGTGCGTAGAAACGCCGAGGATGGCTCTTTGCCACATCACCCCCCACCCCCCACTTCGATGTCCATTTTGACGTACGCATGCGCCGATGGAAATTCCCGTGCCAAATTGCTCAACTCACACTCTTGTCCCCGCGTCCGCCCTCGCCCCCTCGTCCCGCTTCCCGTTGCCTTGCCAGACGGGCGGCCTCGCCAGGGGCAGGGGCCCGGTCCTGCCGACAACGTCCATGTTGCGAAAGGCGACCAGGACCACGGCGAGCGAGGCCATGCCGTAGGAAAAGTTGAGCCAGTTTGCGGCGCGGAGGCCGCGGAGCGACTCGGGCTCCCAGGGCCGGATGCCGCCCGTCTCCTTGACGGAGACGCCGCGGGCATCGGCCATGACGGCCGTCTGCACGGCCGTGCTGATGGCGAGGCCGATGGCGCGACCAAACTGGCCGACGGCGTTGATGAGGGCGCCGCCAATGGCCTGGTCCTCGCGCGGAAGGGCCTGTGAGGTGAAGAGGGTGAGGCAGGGCCATGTCGTGTCGGCGCCAATGACGGAGAGGATCATGGCGGGGAAGCCAAAGGCAAAGTAGGACGTTGACGGGGAGATGGGCAGGGCAAAGAGCAGGGAGGCGAGGGAGGCGGATAGGTTGCCGCAGACGAGGATGAACAAGGTCGGGATGCGACCAAGCAGCTGGGCGACGATGAGGGCGATGATGGCGCCAGTGGCGCCCGCGGGGACGAAGCGCAGCATGGTCTGGAGCGGGGAGAGGCCCTGGAAGTCCTGGAAGAAATAGGTGGCATAGACGAGGAAGCTGTTGAACGAGGCAAAGAAGAGGCCCATGATGACCATGACGGCACTGAAGCGCAGGTTGCGGAAGATGGACACCTTCATGAGCGGCGGGGGTTCAAGGAGGCGGTGGCGACCATGGCCTCGGTCGAGGCGCTCTAGATGGCGCTGCCACAGCACAAAGGCGACAATGACGAGGAGCGAGGCGACAATGGTGGCGGGGACCCAGGGCGTGCTCCAACCGGCCACGTTGCCCTCGGTCAGGGCAAACATGAGGGCGATGAGGCCGGCGGTGATGAGGCCTGCGCCGATCCAGTCGATGGCCGGTGGCGGCGAAGAAGCCGTCGATGGGGTTCGGGCTTCTCGGGGAGAGGCTTCGTCGGCGCAGCTGGCGACAAGGAGCACGTTTCCGGTCTGCGTCTTGGCATTGGGCGTCGGAGTCGGCATGGTGGGCTCTCGGGCGGCAGCGGGCCCGACCTCGTCGAGCTCTGTCGAGGACGGAATGAAGAGAATGCCGGCGACGGCGATGATGCCGGCCATGATGGCCGTGGCGCCAAAGACCCATTTCCAGCTGGCGTACTCGGCGATGAGGCCGGAGAAGAGGTTGCCAAAGACGTTGCCGAGAGGAGCTCCGGCGGCTGCATCGAGTGGACAAGGAAAGCGTCAGTCTGGGGCTCGGGGCGCAAAGGGGGGGCTCTTGCACAGGACGAGGAGCATATATATATATATACACCATGGACGACGGACCGTATGTGCTAAAGGCGTAGTTTTTGGCCTTGCCCGGGGGAAAGGTGACGCCAAGAATGCCGATTGCAGTGGGAACATTGGCCGCGGCGCCCTGTAGCCGACCGTTTGGTCAGCCACGTCACTTCACGCGCTGTCCGTTGGGAGGGCAGTGGGTAGTTGGCAGACCTACCAAGCCATGCAGGCCGCGAAACAGGTCAAAGGCAATCTCGTTGGGCATAAAGGGGTTGGCGGCGGTCACGATGGTGACCCAGACGGAGCCGAGGATGAAGATGAGGCGCTTGCCGTAAATGTCTGCGACGCGGCCCCAGAAGAGCAGGAAGCAGCCAAAGGTGAGCGAGTAGGACGAGACGATCCACTGCTGGCGGCTGTCGGGGACGGAGAGGTCGTGCCCGATGGTTGGGAGGATGATGACGACGCTCTGGATGGAAAGGGTCTACAGAGGCGACTGTCAGTCTTGGTCCTGCCGGCAGTTGGGGCCTGGAAGAGGACTCGGTCAAAGAGGGTCAAGACGGACGTTGAGAAAGGCGGCGCCCGTGACGGTGGCGACGAGGGCAATGCAGCGCGCCTTGGACAGGGGCAGCGTGAGGCCGGCGTCGTCTTTGCAGCCATCTTGGGACGTGTTGGAGCTCGTGCGGTTCGACGTCGGCGTCGTCGGCGTCGTCGGCGTCGTCTGCCTCGTCTCTGCCGCCGGCCCGACCAGCAGCTGCTCGGGGCCCAGTGCGTGGCTGCGGCCGTCACCAGTCTCGCCGAGCGAGGCTCGCTGAAGGCCGACGGCCATGTCTCGGGATATAGCTATAAGCCTCTGGATACGTTGACGGATGCGGTCCTAGATGGAAGTCATATGGCAGCTGTTGGAGTCGAGGAAGACGGATGCCGAGCTGTTTCTACTCGGCCTCTCTTCCCTCGTTGTCTGGGAGCGTCTGGCGCAAGCATAGGGCCTCTTATTCCCCTTTCAAGAGGCGGGATTGAAGCCGTCGCTCGTCCTCTCCTCTCTAGACAAGGGAAAACGGAGATGAGGAGGACGTGTTTCCCGGGACCGGGCCTTTGCCCCAGAGGGTTGGAAGCTCTGCAGGTGCGGCTCGTCTGGTGCCTTTTGCGCCGTAGACGGCGGACAGTCTCACGGGTGCCTCGTCTCGAGCTGCCTGATCATTGCTATTGCATGCGGAAAGAAGCTTGGCACTGTCAGCTCAAGATCAGAGGCATCAAGCAAAGGGAGGAGCCGGAAGAAGGGCTGCCTACCGAGCCCTTTTGGTGACGACCCTTGCTCAATCCATCGGGGAGGTCCAGAGGGGGGAAGAGGGAGAGATGGAGAGACAGATAATTTCATCAACCACCGGGCTCAAGACGCCCCGCAAATGCTATCGTCCCGTTGTCATGTTGGCGAGCAGCAGCGGCGCTCCGGTCAGTCGGAAAAGGAAGAAAAGGACAACAAGAGACATGCATGGACGCGGACGAGGGCAACCGCAGACGGCCGACTCAAAACCGTCAACTGCCCACTTCCACTTTAGTCTGCAGCGGCCGTCCATCCGTCCCCCCCCACACTAACCACAAACTAGGAGCGGGCCCCCGTCTCCGACGCCGGTAGTCGAGCACGGCAATAAGAGAGACGACGGAGAAGAGGGAAAAGAGGGACTCCCGGCACTCGCTCAGCCATGAAATGCCCTTGCATGAATTGGACGCACACAAGCAGCAAGTGCCGACCGCCGTCCCGGCCCAGCCTGCACCTTCCGTCCTCCATCTTCTTCCATCATCCATCCTCTCCGCCTCCATCTGCCAGCCAACATCGCCCTCGGCCTTTTCTTTTCTTCTCCAACATGACGACGACGACTACTTTTTGCTTCCCTGCTCTTAAACACACACCACTTGATGATCACTGGCCAATTCTCTGTCTCTCCATCTCCCTCTCTCCCTCCCTCTCTCCCCCTCTCCCTCTCTCCCTCTCTCCCTCTCTCCCTCTCCCCCACACACTCTCTCTCACACACACTCTCTCACTCACACACTCTCTCACACACACACTCTCTCACTCACACACTCTCTCTCACACACACACACCCTCACACTGCATCCACCACGACCAAAAATAAAATGGAAAAGAGAAAAAAAAAGAGCTTGAATAAAACAGGACAATCGTACACGTGCGCACGGACGGGCACGGAAGCATGCTTTGCCTTTCTTCTCCCTTCCTTTCCCATTTTCCCTTTCGATCCGCTCCCCTTCTTTGACATATCAAAAGGCTCCTCGCGTCAAACTCATCATGTTTCTTTCCCTTGCCCTCCTCACCCTCGCAAACCCATCGGCAAGCTCAGTCCAAGCTCCCTCATGATGCTCTCCCTGCCCTCTCCCTCGCCGCATCTCCTGCCTTTCCCCCGCCGCTTTCCATCGCGGCTCCTACCCCACTAATGGTAGTTTCCGCCCCAGCCGCCGCGTTGCTGCTGCTGCCCGCCGCCATAGTAGCCTCCGCTGCCGAAGCCCTGGCCGTAGGATCCGTACGGCGTGCTGCCATGCTGGCTCGCCCCCGCTGCCGCCCCCATGCCGTAGCCGCTGCCGCCGTGGAGGCCGTGGCCCTGCAGGTGGCTGGGGTAGCCGCCGTACGACGCGCCGCCCATTTGCGACGTCTGTGGCGGCGGGAGTCCGCTCTGTCCAGCCGCGTTGTTCGCCGCAGATCCCGGCCGCGGCCCGCCTCCCAGAGACGGCGACGGGCCCGACCCGGCCTTGGCCTCGCCGTAAGACTTCAACTCGTCAGACGACCCGGACGCTGGCGGCTGAGCCTGGCTGTTGAACGACTGTCCCTGGGATTGAAACGATGACGCTCCGCGGGCAAAGCTGTCGTGCGATGCGCCGAAGCTTGTGCCCCCAAGGCCAGGCTGGTTGCCCGCCTGTCCGGACGCCGCCCGGCCGTAGTCGCCGAGGCCAGAGCTCAGCCCGCTGTCTCTGTGCAGTGACGACGGGCCAAATGTGCCCGGCGACGATGCATGCTGCTCGTACGGAGCGTTGGGCGACACGCCGTAGGGCTGGCCGTACATACCCCCTTTGCCGCCGTACGGGCCGAAGCCTCCCTGGCCGTATCCAGAGTAGTACTGGTGGTAGTAGGGGTTGCTATAGTAGGGATGGCTGTAGCCGGGATACTGCTGGCCATGGGATTGTGGCTGCGTGCCCGGTGCGCCCTGCTGCGGCTGCTGGGCTTGCGGCTGCTGGGCCTGCTGTTGCTGCTGGGCCTGAGCCGTGGGGTTGGGCGTCGAGTGCCCGCTGTTCTGGCTTTCGCTCGAGGCGCCAAAACGAGGCTGGGCGTGCATTGCGCCGCTCTGCGGGTACTGGCTGAGGTTATCGTTCTGCGCATTGTAGCCGCCAAACGGTCGTTGCTGAGACGGCACACCACCCTCGTGCTGGCCATGAGCGCCCTGCTGGCTGCCGTACTGCTGGCCGTAAAAGTTGTATGGGTTGCGCTCGGGCTGGTTGGCCGTGTAGTAGTTTGAGTATTCACTCGGAGCGGAGCTATATGCGCCGCCGGGCTGCTGAGCCTGGGGTTGCGACGACTGCGTGGCAAAGTTGTCAAACTGAGGCTGCGCGGCCGACGCGCTCTGGTGACTGAACGGGTCCGCCGGCTTCTGCGAGGAGGCTGCAACGTCCTGTGCGCCGCCGTGACCGAACCGGCCATATTGCTGAGCGCTCGGGACTAGAATCCAGTCAGTGCCCCGTTGGCGAATCAGAGCCAGCAGGGGGCCAAGCATACCTTGCGGGTGAGTTGCGGGTGTCGTCGCGGCTGTGGCAACGTTAGCAAAGCGCGCCCGCGTGCTATCGCCGGGCTTCACCGTACCAACTCCAGAAGCACCGGCCGGCATGGCGGCAGCAGACTTCTGAGGGTAAGCCTCGGGTACAGCAACGGGTTGGGAGACTGGGGGCAGCGAGGCGCGCGGGTGGGCGACAGGGGAGTCAGCCGGAGGCTGCGCTCGAGTCTCGGGCTCCTCGCGTTCTCCATCAATGTCCTCGTCGCCACCATGGAGGTTGAACGCCCCAAACTGGACCGCTGCGCGATCCACTTCGCGATTGCCTGGCATGCGGACTGCTTCTTCCTGGTCCAGGACTCGTCGCTGGTGGCTGGGGGTGCGCGTGGATCGCTCCGCCGTCGCCTTCATGGCAGAGGCGGCAAAACCGCTGGTAGCCGTGCGTTGGGTGTGGTGTTGGTGCTGGGCGGCCGAGAGGGGAGTTGCGGTAGCACTGACGGGGCTCTGTCGAGGGTCCCACGAGTCGGCGGCGGTGCTGGCGGCGGTGTCGGTCGCGGGCGGATTGGAGGTGTCAACAACCTGCTCGAGGTTCGTCTCCGTCAGTTCGGCCCTGGCGGGAGTGAGGGTGGATTCTGGTTCGGTAATGGTGGGAGCTGGGGCAGGCACGGCGTTTTGGGCGATGGGCGTCGTCTCCCCCATTGGCTCGGCAACTTCAGGCTCGGGCGGGACGGGCTCTGCTGTGGGCTGCAGTTCGGCGATTTCGGCAGGCTTGGGGGCAGACGGTTCCTTGGGGACAGGAACAGGTTTCGTGGCGGTCGATTGGCGAAGCATGCTGGCCCAAGTCTTGGCCTGAGGCGCGGCAGACTGGGGAGCATCGTGAGCGGTGGGTTTGGCAGCGGCGGCGGGCTTGGGCTCAATAGTATCCATCTTTGGCTTTTCGTTCTCCCAAGCCGGTGATTCCTCGGTGGGCACAGATAGCTGCTGGTTCTCCTTGTTGCGAGAGCCGTTGACGCCAGCAATGGCAGGAGGGCGGCCGCGACTGCCACGGGCGCCTCGCTCGGAGCCACGAGCCCTACCCCGGCCTCCCTCTGAGACAGCACGGCCGCCGCGAGTATTCCGAGGGTTCGAGACGGTCGGGTCAGAGGCAGCGGGTGCGACGTTGGGGTCCTTTGTTGCCTTTGCGCGTGTGGTCTTCTTGGGTTTGGAAACCTCGCCCCACTGCGAAATGGTGCCTACCGAGAGAGAGAGAGCGCGTCAGCCAAGCCGGTCCTCGACGAGCGAGCGTTGCGCAGGGAGTGAGGGGATTGACACAGGGTGTCTGGATGGGTCTGGGGAGCTTTGAGCTTTGGCTGGTACCTTCGGCAATGCGTGCTACGGCCTCGTTCTGGTCGCCGTTTGTCTCCTGGAGTGCAAAGAGCACGTCGGCCTCGGACCAGTCTGGGAACATTTCGCGAATGACAGACGTCTTGTCGCCGTATTGCTTGCGAAGCTCGGCAAAGTCTCCCTCGTCATCAAAGGCACCCAGGCTGTCGTCGGCGGGTTTGTGGTCAGACTTGTCGCCGTTGGTTCTGCGGCCGCCTCGACCGGCGAAGCCTCCTCTGCCGCCACGACCAGAGCCTCTACCGCGCGAGGCGGCCGGCCGAGAAGCGACTTCGGACATGGAGGGTGATGTTGGAGATGTTGCGGCGAGCGCAGAGCTGATGTGGTGGTGGAAGAGGCAGTGGCAGGCTGGGTACCTGGCCTCTGCAAAAGGGAAAGGAAAAAAACGACGAGGATGGCAAATGGCCAGCCAGGTCGATCAAGGGGAGGGAGACACGTGCGAGCAAGCACGGCGGCGTGGAGCGAGCAGATGGTTGATGCGTGTGCAGTGCAGAGGGAGAGGTCGTGGAGGTGAAAGGGCAAAATGGAGGCGCGAGGTTTTTCCCCAGAGGCAGAGGAAAGGATCGAGTTGACTGACGACGGGAAGGTTTTGACCTCCGGCGACTGGCTGCCGCGACGGACCCGTGGGCCGGCCCAGCCTAGCCCAGTCCAGTGCACTTCAGTTGGCCCTGCAGCGCCTGGGCTTGCCCGCCCGCCGCCAGCTGTCCCAGGCGGGTGCCAGGCCGAAGTACCCTGGCTAATGGGGTACCTGCATGGATGCTAAAAACGGACCGTTCACCGCCCTCGCCGCCCTGCCCAAGGCACTGCCCAAGGTACCTCGCCGCCCTTGGTACCTTTGGTGGTACCCAGTCAAGTCTTGGCCTGCAGTCGCTCTGAGCTCCCTGGGACTGCAGCTGCAGCAACCGGGCCAGGAGGTTGGTGGCCGTCACGAGGCGTCCGCCCGGATTGTTGCGCATGGCCGCCCTCGACAAAGGCGATCCGAGGCGCTGCGTCGATGGGTCAAGCGATGTCCTCCCTTGCCTTTCCCAGCTGCCACTCTGCTTTGGAGCACTCCCCTGGAAACATGCAGACGTACTCTGTACTCCGTACATACATGAGGTACCAGAGGAACAGGTAACTGATGACTGCTCGCGTAGCCTAAAAGGTGGATACCCGGTACCTCTCGAAGTTACCAGTGCCACAGAAACCTAAGACATCCATGCAAAAAGGCGACCGCTCGAGCTTACAAGGAGGGGTGGTGGATAGAACCTAGGTACTAGTACCTAAGAGCCTAGCAGAAGCACCAAGAAGTCCACGAGTATGTACAGTATCAGCTGCTAAGCAGGAGCTTGTCCGCGTATCTAAAGGCGCAAGGCAGTCAATATTGCCTCCTCCGTACAAGTAGATAGGTACCCAGGTAGGTGGAACACATTACTGCGCCTTTCTGCGCAGGCATCTACACAGGTACCTACTACGTGCTGTGCGAAGTACCTGGCACTTATGTAAATCGCCAAAGGTGGCTTGGGCTTACCTCGAGCAAGGTGCTAGCACAAGGTAGGTAGTGGGTACAGTACTGCTGGCCCTCTGAAATCTACTCGCAGAGTCCCATTGTTCTTGCGACAGAGGCTTGTACACGTGTGTGCCATCCCAGGTACTGGCCGAGGACCGGCACGCAGTTGGTTCGACGCCTCGTTTCCCTTTGTGCCTCCTCCCGGTGCTTCGCCTCGCCCTCCCTGGTACCGGGATTCTTGACGAGGCGACCTCTGCAGAACGACTCTCAGGGACCGCAGCCATCCATGTCCAATGGACACCGGGTCCCAGCGACCAACTCTTTGCTCGATGATACTCTGGGTTAGCGTAGCCTCTCGCGTTGCCGGGCGAGCTCGTGGCTTCGTCCCACGCCCATCGTACTCTACCGAGGAGCTCCGGCCGAGTGCCCGGGTTATTGGGGGGGGGGGGGCTGAAAGGGACCACGTCGTCGGCAGAGCACACGTCGTGTCACTCCAGTGCGCGCGGCAATCAATTCATAAACCTGATTCAGTCGTCGAGGAGGGATGGAGGCGAGGTTCCTAGTGGGGAGCCCTTTACGTATGTACCTAGGTATGTCCAAGAGATGCACCATCACGTGACTCGGCTTGACATCACCAGATCACCCGCCTCCGTAGACACGCCGACGACAAGCCGACGACAAGTCGACCACCACGTCATCGAGCCCGCATTGCCGCTGGCGGCCTTCTTCCGCAAAGGCCTGCCACGGGCAGTGCTCAGATCCAATCATCCCCACCAAACGAACGCCGCACCCCTCGCCCGCCGCCCTCCATGTTCTCCTCCAAGTCGGCCCAGTCGCTGCAGAGGCTGTTCGCAGGCTATCACGAGCCGCCTTTGCTGTCGAAGCAGCAGTCCCAGAAGCTCCTCGACGGCTTAAAGACGTCCTTCCGTCGCCAGCTCGACCACGAATACGGACACGCCGGCGTTTCGGGCCGCGACCTCGAGGTCCGTCACTCGGCCGCGACGCGCCATCTGAGGTCGATCCTCTCCAACCCGCTGTTCAGCTACCCGGGTCAGTCAGCGCCCAGGCAGATCATGTCTTCGCTGCCCGTGTCGAATCGCGACCCGATGGATGTTTTTGACCACGCCGTCGCGAGGGGCATGATGACGCTCCGGGCGGCCACGGGGTGCATAATGGCGAAGAGAAAGCAGCTCTCAGCGTCGAGCTCCGATGAGGGTCTGGCTTCCTCAGAGACCGCGGCGCGCGTCGTCCGGTGGCTTCGGTCGTCTGGTGCCGAGGCCGACCTCAAGTTTCTGGACAACCTGCAGTTTGTCCGTTCGCTGGCCCCGTTTTTGATTGCCGAGGGCTTGGAGGGCGTGACGTGGGAGTGGACCGCTCGCACCGTCAACGACGAGACGGCGGCCTGGAGCAGCGCCGTCCGCATCAAGCGTGCCTCGCGCATGCTGGCTGAGCTCGTCCGGATAAAGAGCCAGCCGCAGTACGGAGACCTGGACGCCGCCATCTCCACAATCCTAGACGCCGAGCAGCGCTTCCACGCGAGCCCCCTGCTTGCCAGCCTCTTGACCCTCCCGTGGCGGTCCGTCTCGTGGCTCTCCACCGTCGAGGCCTACAGCAGAACGACGCCCTCGCAGAAGCTATTTGACGCTCACCTGGCAACGGCGGATCTCCTCCCCGAGCCCTTTACCGTAGAAAGGGCTCACCTCAACCTGTGTCACCCGACTCATCCCGATCTCGCTCCGGCCTTGCGCTTCTTTGAAGATAGACCGAGGCTCAGGGAGCTGGTGCTAAAGCTCCACCCCGGCAAGATGGACACGGGCAAGATGGACACGGCAAAGCTCAAGGGCCTGGGCGTGATTCCGTGGATCGCCTTTCTCGGCCACGACACGGTCAATCACCTGACACGCCTGGGCAGGAGCCGGGATGCCGAGGATGTGACGGAGCTCCTCTGCTCCGAACTGCCGGATTTGTTCACAAATCCCCCCAACCTCACTTGAGCGTGGTTAAGCCTCTGGAGACGCACTTGCCATTGACTATAAGCTTTTCAATGGATGCCGGCCAGGGCCCAGTCTGCCGCTCCGTCCCTATCCTCCAGGACCGGGCAGGTTGGAAACTCGGCACGCAGAAAGGGAACGTCACATGTTGCAGCTCATACGATGTAGGTAGGCAACAATGGCTGGCGACAGATCGGGCGCGTTAGACAGATGCACCGCTCTGCTACGTGAACTCGCGGCGCAAACAGGCCAAAGCCTAGGACCAGGGCCTCGACATAGCGCCAGAAAGTGCCCTGCCCATGGAGGAGAGGGGTGTCTGGGGCAGGTTGGACGGGATATCATCGCCTTTGCATTAGGGCACAAGCTCGTTTGCAAATACAACCTACGCACGCTTCATACAACGAGACATGACGAGGCTCGGTTCGAGTTTCGGAATTAAAGGGATTCAAAACATCACGTTTGCTTCTCCACAGCTAGTCAGAGTCGCTGTCGACCGAATCCGAGAAGCCGTTGAACTCTTCTTCCTCGGACTCGCCCAAGGGCACCTCTGCGGCGGCACCGTCTCGGGTGCCCTCGTCGCCCTCGTCCTGGTCGTCAACCTCGAAGACGCCCGAAATGTCCCACCGGTCGCCCCTGGCCCTTCTGCTGACGTACTTGACAAACTTGAGGGTGCCGCTGTCCCGCAGCACAATCGTCAGCTTGTTCCACGCGGCGGCCTGGAAGAAGAGGATGTTGTCGTCGCCGGCGCTCGATTTGTAGACGGCCGCGTCTTGGCTGGCGTCGTCGTCGCCCGCCATGTACACCTCGTGGCCGCCGATGTCCTCGTCGTCGGCGCCTCCGTCGTCGTGTTCCTTTTCCGGCGCCTCGGCTGCGGCCTTGCCCTTGGCCCTATTGCCCTTGGCCTTTGCTGCGGCCTCGGCTTCATCCTCGTCGTCGTCACCGTCGCCCCAGCCCGGGGTCGGGGTGATGCCCAGATTGAGCTCGAGGCGGGGCTTGCCCTCGTGGCCCGTGGCGAGGGTGTAGTCGTGGCCGCGACGGAAGCGCCGCGCCATGACGTCGGAGCTCTCAACGGTGCAGCCCGTGGCCAGCTGCAGCCAGTGGCGGAACTGGCGGCTGGGCAGGAGGATGTCGAGCAGCTCCGTGACGGGCGACTCTTCCTGCGCGGTGCGAAGCTGATGGGGCCCGCTGGGCTGCTGGTAGAGGTAGCGGTGCTTGTGCGGCGGCTTGGCGACGCGCCAGGGGGTCCTTTTCTCAATGGCGGCGCTGTCCTCGGGCAGCGGATGCTTCTCCTGCGCCGCGACGTAGTCGTTGAGCCGCCGCGCAAACTTCTTGGACAGGATGTTGGCGAGGGTGATGCTCGAGCTTTGCTCGAAATGTTGGACAATCTGCTCGAGGGTGTCGGGGGTCAGGTAGGTGGGCGCAATGTACTTGAGCAGAAACTCGAGGTCGGCCTCGTCAAACTCGTCCTGGCTCGCCTTGGGGCAGTCGACGACGACGGGCCGGGGCCGGGGCATGTCATACTGGGCGGGGTTGCCCTGAAGCTGCATCAGGCTGCTGTTCTTTGCATTCTTGTCCTCCTCGCCCTCGACGTAGCCGTGCTCGCCGAGCTGAGGGATGTGGAACCAGCCACTGATGGCCATGCGGACACGGCCGCCGTCCTTTTCCTGGCGGGCCTTGGTCTCGGCGTGGTAGACCTCCTCGACGTCGTGGAAGCTCTCGCCGGGCTGGACGGCGAAGAAGCTGAGCTGGTTCCAGGCCGGGGGGATGACCTTGACCACGTCGGGCAGGGGCGTCGTGGCCACGTCGCCGTGCTTGCTCTCGAGGCGCTGGACGGGGAAGAGGCGGAGGGCGCCGCCCCACTCGGCCTTCCAGGGCTTGTCCGGGTCCGTCAGGTAGAGGATGTAGCTGACGCGGCGGGAGCCGATGACGTCGTCGTGGCAGAGCAGGTAGCAGCCGGGGGTGTAGACGTTGATGGCCATGTCGGTCTTGCGGCCGCTCAGGGGCCCGCAGCCGGTGATTGCCGAGACGTAGTGGCGAAAGGGCTCCGAGTAGATGGCGTCGCGCAGGGCGAGGAGCGAGGGGAGCTTTGCGAGGGAGTCGTCGTCGAGGCCGTCGAGGTTTGCGAGGTCGCCCGACTGGTGGATCTTGTAAATGTCCGTCTCCTTGGGGGTGAAGTGGACATTGCGGCGGATCTCGCGGCGGACGGAGCGCAGGAGGGCGTCGTCGACGAGGTCGTGGATGACGGCGTGCTTGTAGGGGGACGAGGCGGCGTAGGCTTGCGTGTACGAGTCGAGGACGGGCTTCTCAAAGAGGCGAGGGCGGAAGCGCTTCTTTGCTTCGGGGGCCGACAGGGCTAGGGCAAGTCAGCGCAGGGCTTCAAGTTGATGGGGGGGGTGTGGGCGAAGGCGCACACGTCTTTGACTTTTTGCTGCTGCTGCTGCTCTTGTTGCCGTCGGGCCGGCTCTCGTCCTCGGCCTTTCTCTTCATGGCGGGCCAGCGGATGTGCAGCGAGGCAAGAGTCTGTATAGGACAAGATGTTCGGGGTTCGAGTTGACAATGTCGGGCATGTGTTGAAGCTGCGATTCCCCCCCCTTCTTATCCAGTCGTCACCTTTTTTTCCCCTTGCTGTGCGAGGTTTCTCG
>JAPEBW010000771.1:0-39400 GCA_027405785.1 Ophiocordyceps robertsii
AGTATTACTATTTATACTTATATATATCTCTATTTATACTCAGGCCCTATTTTAAAGATACGTACTAATGCTAGCCCGCCCCGCCTCTTTATACCGCCTGCGTATAGCAAGCACCCGTACCTTCTAAATTCCCGCGCCTCTACACGCAGCCTATATAAGGCGGCGATATGGCCACATTACAAACGGTGCCGCCGGGCAGCGTTAAGGGCATTAAGGGCGCGCTTATAACTTCGCCCGCGGCACTAGCCGAGGGCCCGGGTTAATAAGCGGGCCACGTCGTGCGCGAGGGCTTTAAAGATGCGTTTTCTAAGCGAATTAATAAGCTATAGCCGAGAGCGCTATATGTAGGCTGCGTGTGTAGGCGCGCGCGGGGGCAAGCGTGGGCATTTAGAAGGTACGGGTACTTACTATACGCGGGCGGTATAAATAAGCGGGGCGGACTAGCGCTAGTACGTATCTTAAAAGTAGGATATAAATATAAAGAGAGATATATATAAGTATTAATAGTAATACTCTTATACTATTTCTCCGTAATATTAGCCTTTAATAATATTACTATTTATTATTTTTATATCTTTTACTTATTAAATATTTAGGCCGGCGATACTTATTCTTTTTATATATTTAAAGCTAAGTTTAAGTTAAGTTTTAGTAAAACGCCGCCTTTATAAAATTTCTTTTTAACTTAATATTTAAAGATACTTACTTTACTTATATAAGCAATTAACTTTATATCTTTCTTTTTTGCTTATATTATTATTATTATATACTCTCTTTATACTAATTATTGCAAAAAGTTTATATACTCGCCGCTTAAAAGAACTTAATATTCTTTTAGCTATATACTATTTAGGTTTAATTAAACTACGCGTTTTATTTCCGTTTTATTTAATATACCCACCAGCCTCTTTAAAGTATAGCAAATAAATATATTAAGTACTACTATTAAATGTTTTAAATAGTACTTTAATCTAAAGTTATATAAGACGAGCTTTACTACTTATTTACTTTACTTTTTATTTAGCTTTTGTTTATTATAAAGTGCTAAAAGTTCTAATAGTTTATAAATCCTGTTTATGCTAGTATACTATATAACTTTGCTTTTTAAAAATTTAAATATCTTATAATTATAAGTAGCTTTTTATTATAAATTAAGTATTTATACTTTATAGTATTTAGCTATTTAAAAAGAAAGCTTACTAAGTTAATATGTTTTATTTCGCCTTATTAATATTAATATACTACTTATTATATACCTTAAGTAGTTTACTTTAAAGTATATCCTTCTTTTTAAGTTATATAGTTATAGTATTAATATATTATAAAATATATCTTAAATAAATTTAAATACGGCTTAGTACTAATAGTCTATAAAAAGGTTTTATTCCTCTTATAAAAACTATTTAATTACTATAAGGCCTTAGTATAAAGTAAAATAAAAGCGTAATAGTAATTTATAAACTAAGAAAAACTTTAAACCCCTTTTCTATTCCTTAGTATTTATTATATCTAGATAGTTTAAATCTTCTATAAGTCGTATTAAACCTTGCGTTTCCTTTATATAATAAAACCTAAGTACTTTACTTTTTTTAATTTCGAAGTTTTAATTTTATAATTTTAACGTTAAGCTAACTTTTTATAGCTTTTTTAGTACTTTTACTACTTTCTCTTAAAAATCGCGGAAAACTTTTAATAACTAAATAAATATATTATCTATTTTCGCTATAATAAACTTATAAAAGTAGTCTTTTAATACTTAGTTAATATAGTATCAAAACGTAGCTAGTATCTTTATAAAGCTAATAAATATACTTACTACTAGTAAAAGAGTAAAGTCCTGCTACTAGCTTATCTTAATAAGGAAAGAAAATCTTGCTAGATTTTAAATTATACCTAAGCTAATATTATATATAAAATTATTTTACTGGAATTTAATAGCTTTTTTAACGCTTATAAAAAACGAATATAAACTTAGTACTAGTAAATAATAAGCGGAAAAGTCTACTTTGCAGCCCGGAGAGAAAGAATAATAATCCGACGGACCGGAACAACTATAATACGCAGGAACGGCAAAATAATAATCCGTCGAACACCTCCCCGCGCCTATAAGAGACTCTTTTTTTATCTCTTCTTCCTTAATAGAACTTAGTTCTTTAAGCAATTTAAATTCGCTTTTCTCGCTACTTTTTTTCTCTTATGCCTTAGTGCCTCCTCCGTTTAAAACTCTTAGTCTTATTAAATGTTTTTTTATTATCTAAAAAAGCTATATTATATTATATAAATTCTACTATATGTTACTAAACTTAATAAGGGTAGTTTTAATAGATAATAAAAGATATATAAATATAACTTTTAAGAGAGGTAGTAAAAAAGTAAAATCCTACTACTAGCTTATCTTAAAAAGGAATAAATATCTTACTAAATTTCAAAATATACCTAAGCTGATTTAATATATAAGCAATATTTAACTAGAACTTAATGGCTTTTTGTACGCTAATAGAAAACGAATATAAACTTAGTACTAGTAAAGAATTAGTAGAAAAGTCGACTTTACAGCCCGGAAAGTAATAATAATAATGCGGCGGACCGGAATAACAATATTACTCCGGAACGGCATAATAATAATCTAGGTAATACCTCTCCGCGCTTATAAAAGACTCTCTTTTCCTCTTTTCTTTTTAGCTAAAACTTAGACCTTTAAGTAATTTAAATTCGCTCTTTTTACTACCTTTTCCCTCTTATGCCTTAGTGCCTCCTCTCCCGCCTTATACTCTTAGTGTACTTTAATAAGCTAAACCTTATCTTAATAGCTATTTTTAAACGCTATAATAATTTTAAGATTTATAAACTAATATACTTTTATTAATATTTATAGTATCTTTATAAATAAAAGTATAATATATTAGTCCTTTTTATAATTATATTTAAAGTCTAGTTAATATAATAAAAGTATAAGCGGCTTTTAAAGTTCTTAGTAAAAAATACTAGCGCTATAGTTAATAAGCTACTTAAGCGAAAAGGTTTACTTT
Organism: Ophiocordyceps robertsii; assembly: GCA_027405785.1. Taxonomy (NCBI): domain Eukaryota; kingdom Fungi; phylum Ascomycota; class Sordariomycetes; order Hypocreales; family Ophiocordycipitaceae; genus Ophiocordyceps; species Ophiocordyceps robertsii. The sequence continues at coordinate 3,030 of JAPEBW010000771.1, forward strand.
TAATAACTCGTTTAGAGTTATTTAAAGAATAAGAAACTTTTTTTTAATATATTATAAAAGGGCCTTTATAATAATAATAGCTTCTTACTATTTTTCTTTAATATAAAATAAATCTTATAGTTTATACTTAATAAAAACAAAGGCTACTTAAGCGCTTTTATAAGTATAAAAAGATAAGAATAAGCATATAATATATAAGCTAGAATATAGTGCGTTAAGTTAATAAGCGCTTTTAGCTAAAGGGCTCTTTTTATATTTTTTATTATAATTGCTTTTACGTTTACTATTTATTACTGCTTTTAGCTATATTTTTACGCTCTTTCTTATTTATACTTTGCTATAAAGATAAAAGCGCTAATTAGCTTTTCTTCTTAAATACTTATAGTTCTTATAGCCTTTTTTAATCTTAAAAGACTAATTTAAACCCCTGATTTTTAATGTCGGATTTAATCCCCCTTAGCATAATAAACTGCTTAATTCTCTTTATTTATAGCCTTCTTAAAAATACGTTATAGCATAACCTTAGTAATATATAAGCGAACGTTAATTTTTTATACTTATTTATTTTTTTCTTAAAAACTATGATTCCTTTTATTTAAAGTATTAATATATCTTTTAAAAAATACTATTATCGTTTTCTTTTTTTATTTATAAAAAGTATTTATAGCCTTATTATTATCCTTTTACTTATTATAATATAATAGTTATAGCTTATATTTTAAAGTATATTTAACTTTTTCTTCTTATTAATATTAACTTAAAGTAATTCTAAGTTTAGTATAAAGTGCTTTTTTATTAACCTTTAAGCTATTTTTTATCTTTTTTTTTCTTTTAGCACTTATAATAAGTTAGCCTTAACGGGGCTAAAGTAGTAGTTATGCTACTATTTATTACTACTACGGGGCAGCTATTTAATTTAACTACTATATTAAACGGCGGTAAGGCAAATAAAGACTAATTAACTAAACTACTAGCTAGTTAATTAACTAAGCTTATTAAGGGTCGGTTATACAGGCGCAGCCCGTGCTTAATCTAAGGCCTAGCCTATAATACTACCCCCTCTTTACTACGCCTTACGGCGTAAGGATAGGGGGACAAGGCGCGGACTTATTACCGCTAGTTAAGGCCGGTATTACGGACTAATTACCGCCGGTTAAGGCCGGCACTATAGACTAATTACCGCTAGTCGGGCCGGTATAACAAACTAATTACCGTATATAAACGTATATAGGGGTTTAAAAATAGTAAAAAGCTTATCTTTTCTTTAAAGCATAGCTAGCTCTTTTATACTTAGTTCTTTAAGCTAATTTTAAGGATCTTTAACTATATTATCCTTTTATTTATTATTAGTATATAGATAAACTATAGATATCTTTAAAAAATTACTTAATAAACTAAGTATAAGCTTAGTTAAAAATACTATAAACTATAATTAAGGAAATCCCTAAAATATACTTAGATATCCTTTAAAAATCGTGATAAAGTTTATCCCGTGTTTTTTAAGGTGCTTTTATAGTTAGAATTAAGGAGCAAATAGGTATAGAAGAAAGCAGGCTTGTAGCTACGAGTGAGGGGATTATAGAGATATAAAGAGTGTGCGAAAAGGTGAAGAAATAGGTGAGATATGTGTGTATAAGGTTGATGATCTATCTAAGGTAAAGGGGGGACTAAGGCTTCCTTATATAGACAATTCCTAAGCTATAAGTGACTTAAGTGATTTGGAAAAGAGCCCCCTGTCGAGCGCAGTCATGCATAGTAGGCTAATAGCTGTTGTTAGGTCAATATTGTATTTATAAGCCCAGGGATTAATCCCGCAAGGAATACGAGGTGGCGCAGCGACTTAGCACGGATTATGCATATAGTCTCCACACACACCTCTTCCTAATCTGCTCATATCTTGCTTATGTGTGGGTGGAATAATATAAGGAAATATGTATAGTATGCAATATTGTATAGCGGATTTAATGTATATTTCAGCGTATTTATGTTATGTGTTATTTATGCTGTATTTAGCCTATAGGCTGCGGGAGAGTATATTTTACTCCCTTATAATTAAAAACGGGTCGAACTAAAGTTAGAATATCCCGCGGAAATCCTTAGATATCCCTTAAAGATGCTAGCGGAATCCGCTTAGTAGTTTCTACGGTGTCTTTTATAGTTAGAGACGTCGTAAACTATAGTCGGATAGGCTCTTAAGCCTTCGTAGTGCGTGCTTTAAGCGTTCCCGTTGCGGGGTTTTATAAGGCTCCTAAAGAGTAAAGTAAGGAGTTTAGGCGTGGCTGTTTAGATTTTATAACACTCTTTACCCCGCTTACCTTAAGGCGGGGCTAATAGGTCGTCTCCCTTAGCTATTAGCTCTTAATAGATATAAGCTTAAGCTAAACGTCGCTTGTTAGTGCGTTAGTAAGTCTTAAACCTAAGACCTTGTATTATAGCTTAGTTAACTATAATAGGTCGGCCTTAATAAGGCTAAAGTAGTAGTTATGCTACTATTTGTTACTACTATAAGGTAGCTATTTAATTAAGCTACTATGTTAAACAGCGGTAGCGAGGGTAAAAGAAAATAAATTAACTAAACTGCTAGCTAATTAATTAACTACGCCTATAAAGGGTCGGTTATATAAGCGCAACCCGGGCTTAATTTAAGGCCTAGCCCGTAATAGCGCTTGATTTTATACTAAGGCTTTTTTTTCTTAAATTAAAATCCGCTTTAATTCCTTTTTTAACTAAAGCTATAGCTACTTATTAAAGGCTTTCTTTTTTTTTTCTTATAAAAGAAAGTGATATATATTATTATTTTATAGACTTAAATTTTCTGCGTATTAATTTAGCTTTATCCTCTTTTTAGCTAAGCTATAATATTAATTTTACTTATTAAGGTATGACTTTTTAAGCCCTTTTAGTCTTAAAGCGCACTGCTTATTACTCTTTTCTAGCTTTAAAACTACTACTAAGTTTATTAAACCTTTTTTAGCTTTACTATAATTTTTACTACTTAATTTATATACGCTAAAAGTGCTACGCCTTATAGCATAAGGATAAAGGGACAGGGCGCGGACTAATTACCGCTAGTCGGGGCCGGTACTATAAACTAATTACCGCTAGTCGGGGCCGGTACTATAAACTAATTACTACTAGTCGGGCCGGTATAACGGACTAATTACTATATATAAACGTATATAGGGGTTTAAAAATAGTAAAAAGCTTATCTATTCCTAAAAGCATAGCTAGCTACTTTATACTTAGTTCTTTAAGCTAATTTTAAGGATCTTTAACTATACTATCTATAGTGCGTAGATAAACTATAAATATCCTAATAAAATCGCTTAATAAACTAAGTATAAGCTTAGTTAAAAACACTATAGACTATAGTTAGGGAAATCTCTTAGATATCCTTAGATATCCCTTAAAAATCGCGGTAAGGTTTATCCCGTGTCTTTTAAGGTGCTTTTATAGTTAAAAATAAGTCGAACTATAATTAAGATATCCCGCGGAAATCCTTAGAAATCCCTTAAAGATACCGGCGGAATCCGCTTAATAGTTTCTATAGTATCTCTTATAGTTAGAAACGTTATAAACTATAGTTAGGTAGGCTCTTAACCCTCCGTAGTATTATCTTAAAGACCTTAGCGGGGTCTAACTAGTAATGTTCGTCGTATCTCCTCGGGCGAGCCTTTATAGTGCGTGCTTTAAGCGTTCCCGTTATAAGGTTCCGTAAGGCTTCTTTAAGAGTAAAGTAAGGAGTCCGGGCGTGGCCGTCTAGATTCTATAATAAAAAGGCTTAAAGTTAAAAATTTAACTTTTATAAAAGTAAAAGCTTAAAGCGCCTTTTTAAAATATAGATTTTAAATTATATAGCTATAACTTTCTTTTTATCTTAAAGATATTCTATTTAAACTTAAAGAGCAATACTATAAGCGTTTAGATTTCGCTTTATTAAATTATATAAATAGCTAGTACGGCGTATAATTTAATATTTATATTATAGTAAATTTAGTTAAAGTACTTAAGGAACTTTTATTAATCGTAGCTTTATTTTAACTAGTACTAAAATAAGTTATAATAAGCTATTATAAGCCGGTATTTAAACAGTTATAAATAAAGTAAAAACCTTCTTTAAAACTTATAAAGAACTCTTAGTTATTTTTATACTTTTTTATATATATTATACTTAAGGCGTATAATAATATCGCGACTTATTAAACTTCCTCGGCGCTAAAAACGGCTTTTATTAGTTTTTTTATTACCTTTTTCTTAATTACGGGTATTATAGCCCTTGCTATTTTACTATAAAGTAGTATTAAGCTACTAGCTAGTAAGCTAGCCCCTTTATATATATATATATCTTTGTTATTTTCTTTAGCTTTTATATAAAGACCTGAAATTAGCTTATTAGTAATTAAAATAAATATTAGCATACTTAAACTTAGTAGTTTCTTTTAATAGCCCTTACTTATAATAAAAAGATTAAACCCTTATTTAAATATTAGCTTTTTAGCCCTTTTTCTTACTCTTTTTAAGCTTAGTCTTATTTTATTTAAAAGCCTTTTACTAATAATATATTCTTTATAATAAGTCTTTTTTAATTAATATAACTTTACTTAAAAAGAGCTTTTAATATATTAAAAGCTAGTATGTACTTAGCTTAATAGTATAAAAGTAAATAATTCTTTTTTTAAAGCTATAAGGTGGCTAACAGCTAAGCGGGGGCAAGACCCCGTTAGACTAGTAGTACGGTTACCTTATAAAGCTAGTATAAAGGGCAGTAACACGTTAAGTATTACTAGCAGACTTTTATCTATTAATATAATAGTAACTCCTCCCGTTATATTATAACTATAATACTTAATAATAGCTCTTTATTCGAGACCGGGCAATAAATAGCAACCGGCTTAGCTATATTAAGCTAATAAGGCAAGTACGTAACGGGCGCGCGGCAGAAGCGGGGTATAAGACCTAAGGCGTATTAAGTCGTCGGGCAGCTTAGGCCTATAGGCGACTGCAAAGACCGAAAGGCGCAGCGCGCTAGGCCTTAAAAGCCCGCGTTAGCTAAGGTATTCTTACTTACGGAAACCGGGGCCTATAAGTAAGCGCTTAAAGGCGTGTGAATTAATAGCAACCCGAGGATATACTGCTATAAAGAGGGGATAAGTATAAGATAGCTAGTAGCTAAGCGGGGGCAAGACTCTGTTAAACTTATAGTATAGTTGCTTTATAAAGCTAGCGTAAGGGGTAGTAATATATAAAGTGTTATTAATAGACTTTTATTTATTAGTATAATAGTAACCCCTCTTATTATATTATAAAAGCTAAAAAAAAAATTGTTTAAGCTATATACCTTCTTATTTATTAGTATTACTTAAACAGCTTATACTTAGGTTAAAGTTAAGCTAAGGTTTAGCTAAGTTTAAGTCAAGTTTTATTTAACTTTAGTTATATAATAGTTTAACTTTAAGGTAGTTTTTATAGTATAGTTATAGCTTTTTATATAATATAGCTTATAATACTAATAAGTAAAACCCTAAAGTGACTTATTATTATTATTATCTTTTTACTAAAAGAATATATATATACTTAGACTTATTTATATATACTATATATTTTTTAAAAGCAAAGAAACGATTTTAAAACATTTTAAACTTTAAAATTATACTTTAAGTCTTTTATATAGATTTAAACGCCTTTATTAATAATAAGCTTAAGTAAATATTTAGTCTTTTTAATTTTAAGCTTATAGTTAGCTATAAGATCTTTTTATTAAAAGTCTTTAAGTAAGTTTATTTCTTTTAAGCTTTTTATTAAAGCTTTTATTATTAAGATATTAGTATTAACTTTATTATATAACTAAAGCTAATTATTAAAGTTTTATAATTATTTTTTCTTTTTAGCTTAAATAAAGTACTAATAGTTATATAAAATAGTTTACTACTATAAAGCTATTATAATCTTATATTATAATATAAATAAAGTTAAGGTTATTAAGAAAGAAAATTATATTTTGTCTTAATAATAGTACTAAGACTTTAATAGATAAAGCGTAGCTAAAGTTAACTTAAATTATTATAGTAGTTAGGTAAATCCCTTTCTTATATATAACTAGGCTTAGTTAGACTATTTTAAGTAGAGCTTTAAACATTTTATAAGTTTTAATTTAAAAAAACTATTATTAAGATTATAGTATTCTTTTAATAAAAAACTAAAAGATCTTAGCTTAGTAATATATTTATAGCTAAGCTTTTTATTCGTTAAGTATTAATATTTACTTATAAAACTATAAGGCTACTATTAAGCCTCTTAAGTATATATATAGTAAACTCCGCGTATTTAATTATAACTATCTATATACTTTTTATATAAAGAAATATTAAAAGAAGTTTATAGTTTTTTTTAAAAATGTTTTTATAACGTTAGCTTAAATTAAGCTTTAGTTTATATTTATATTTATATTAGCTTTTATATCAATCTTAAGCCTTGCCCTTTTTTAAACTAATAATCATATATAAGTAAACCTTAATAACCTATTAAAGCTTAATAGCTTAATATTAAAAAAGCCCGTAACTATTTAAACGCTTTAAAGCTTTTAATAACTACTTATTATACTAAGCTGCGTTTATATAAGGCAATATTTTAGCTAAAGTTAAAAGAGTACTTATTTTTATTATATTAGTAAAGTTTACATTTTAATAAGAAGGCTTTGCTTTAAAATCTAAATACTTTATTAGCTTTTTAGACTATGTCCGTTATAATATATATTATAGTTTTCTTTTAGCTTTTATTAATATTTATTTAAGCTTTTTTATTTTATACACCTTCTTTTTTATATAATAATTAATCTTACTTAAAGCCTTTTTTTAAGCTAATAAGTAAGCTTAGTTAAGATTTAATATTAATAAGTATATAGTTTTAAAAGTTCTTTTTTAAGATAAAAGACTTAAAATACTATTTTATATTACTAAAACGGGTTTTTCTATAAGCTTTATAAGCGCTGAGTAAGGTTAAGCGTTTTTACTTATACTAAGCAGTCCGCGAAAATATAGCTTATAGTTTTAATATTGCTAAACCCTTATCGTTTCTCGTACGACTAGTAGCGTCGTGTAATTTATTTAATTTAAATTTACGAGTAAGAAAAGGAGAAGAAGACTTAGTGCTTATTACTAAATAGAATAAAGTAAGGGTATCTTATTATACGGATTTCCTAGGTTAAAACTAGCTAAAGAAAAAGAAAGAAGAAAAGGAAAAAAGTTAAAGAAAAGAGAGAGAAAGACCTTCTTTTATACCTTTTTAAGGCTACTAAAAGGCTTTCCTTTTATATACTTTTATATACTTTTATATACTAACCTATAACTTATACCTTATAAAACTTATAAGGTTATTAAACTACTTCTTAAGCTAATAAAAATAGCTTATACTATCTTTATTACTAGTTATAAGTAATATACGCTTTATTACTTATAACTAGCTTATAAGACTAAATATCCTTATCTTAAACCCTTTTATAAGATTTTATCCTCTTTTAAAAGGAGGCCTCCTAACTTAGCTTAATATAAAGTATTAGTCGATTATATAAAGCATTAATCGATTTATCCGATACTAATCTTATTACTAGCTAAAGCTAGCCAAAGCTAATTATAAGCGTATTTAACCTATACCGCTTATAGCTAATACTAGCCGTCTTTAACTATTAAGCTATATTGTCTCTCCTTATAATTACGGGTATTTACTTTAATAGTTATAACTTATAACTAGCGGTATTTACTTTACTAATTACTTTATTATATTTAGCGGTATTAACTTTACTAGGTATTAGTACTTTTAGTACTTAAGATTATTAATAAAATAAGGTTTCCGTAATATGTTCCCCTTTTTAAGGTCTTTTTAAACTTAAAAAGATAAACGTTTTCTTTTCCTAAGTTATTCTTAACCTTAAGAAGCTAATTAAATAATTAAAGAAATCCTACTTAAAGAGAATAACCTTAAGAATTCTTTAAAAAAAACCTAATCTTTATCTTTATAAATCTTTTAAAGAAAATTCTATTTAGATTTCTTTTTACTTTTACTATCTAAGGATAGTAAATAAATCCAAGCTTAAAGAAGCTAATATCTTTACTTAAGGGTTTTATTTATTAAAATTCTTAACCTTTTTAAAGCATTTTTTAAGTGCTTTATATATTCTTAAGTATTATCCGAGCTAGGATAATCCTTTTAATTTATTTAATAAAAGTATTCTTAATTTTTTATCTTTTTAGCGAGTATAGTCTTTACTATATATTTACTCTCTTAAACTTTTTTTAAATCTAGCTCTTTAGCTACCTTAGCTTCTTATAAAGTCGGCTGTAGTAAAGATATATAAAAAGCTAGGTATATAAGTATACTAGTTAAAAGTTCTAACTTATAATTAACTTTTCTTATTTTCTTTATAACTTTAAAAGGTCTTATCTTCTTATAATCTCAAATCTTATTAAGTCTATTAGCCTTAAGATTCCTCGTTAAAAAATATACTTTATCGCTTTTAAATAAAGAAGGTTTTAAAGACTATCTCTTATCGTAATAATACGATATCTTCTTAGCGATATATTTTATTCTAATTTTATAAATGCGGGTAAGCTAATTAACTAAACGGAGTTTAATATCGCCTTTTTAGCTATAACTTCTTTAAGTAAAAAAGACTTATAGGCTTTTAGTATAAAGCTATAATTTGCGAATACTAAAGTATTTTTAATAGGCTTAAAATAAAAGGTATTATACGCTAACTATACTATAAGTAATTAAAAAGCTTAGTATCCTACTAATATTTTATATAGCTTTTAAGATATTACTTAAGCGTTTAATTTAATCGTTTTATTATTCCGTTTATAATAAGGTAAAAAGCAGTAAATAATTTATGCTTTATTCTTAAGGCTGGCGTTAAGCTTTGCTAGAAATTCGAAATAGATTTCCGATTCTTATCCGAAATAATCGAACTTAAAAGTCCTCAATTAGCTAAAATATATCTTATAAAAGTATAAGATAACTTTTTTATTTTTATAGCTTTATATATTAAAATAAAATAGCTATACTTCGTAAAACGTTTAACTATAACTAAAATAAAATCGTACTTTATACTAATCGTAAGATTTATAGACTTTAGTAATTTCGTAATAAGGTTTAAGGCTATAACGTCTTAAAGTCTTAAAAGAACCTTTAGAAGAATTAAGTTATTATAAGGCTTATATCGTATAGCCTTACTTTTATTATATATATCGCATAACTTAATAACTCCTAAGATTTTATTATAAAGGCTATAAGTATTATAATAGTTTTTAATCCTATTTTATATTTTTATAATACCTTAATATCGGTATAAAAGGTGTGAATAAAAATCCGTTATTACTATTTTCTTAGGTTTTAAAGTAAGGAATAGCTTATTTTTATAAAACGCTATTTTTTCCTTTTACTTAAGATTCTTATATCCTTTCTTATCTAAGTTCTTATAAGAATTCTTAAGTAATTTGTAAGTACTAAGATCTCCTTATACGTTAAATAGTATATATAACGTCTTTAACTTTAAATTACTATTATTCTTTAAAAATAATAAGGTCTATTTATAAGGCTCTTTTTTATCGTAAAGGTCTAGTCGTTAGCTAATTATATTAACGTAGTTATTCTTAAAACGTTTCTTATAAATAATTTTATAATTAAATTTCGAAAGGAAATTAGCCTGTCTTATTTACTTAGTATTTAACTGCTACGTTATACTAAAATAACTAATATTCTTATAATCTATATAAACCTTAAGTTTATATTTATTTCTTAAGATATAGTATTAAAATTCTTTAAAAGTATAGATAATTTCTAAGAATTCTTTATTATAGATAAGGTAATAAATCTCTATACTTACTAGCGTTTTCGAATAAAACGCTATAAGTTTAAGAATATTGTTTTTATTACGCTTGCGTAGCTACGCGCTTAATATAAAAGTAAAAGCATCCGTTTTAAACTTTAATAGCTTCTTTATATTATAGGTATTTAATATAAGTTCTTTAATAAGTAATTATTAAATCTTTTTAAAAGCTTCGTTTGCTTTTAAGTTCTACTTAAAAGGGTCTGTTTTAGCTTTCTTTAATACTAATAATATTAATATAATTATCTTAAAAAAGTCCGATATAAACTTCTTATAGTAATTTATATATCCTATAAAGCTTTGAATTTTATTAATATTTATAAGAATTAGCTAATCTTTAATTATAGAAATCCTCTATAGATTTATCCTTATATAAAAAGAAGTAATTATATACCTTAAGAATTCTACTTCTTATATTTAAAAGCTATATTTCTTTAGTAAGATATATAAGCTAGCTTTTCTTAACGCTTTTAGTACTATATTAACTTTTTTATAGTATTGCTTTAGCGTATCTAAGTAAATAATAATGTTATCTTAATAAACTATATAGAAACGGTCTAAATAAAGATTTAGTATACTATTAATTCTCTTTTAAAAGGCTGCTAGTATATTAGTTAATCTTTAAAGCATAAATAAAGATTCGTAAAGTCTATATTACGTTTTAAAGGCTATTTTAAACTCGTCTCCTTCTTTAATACGTATTTAGCTATAAGCAGATTTCAGGTTAACCTTAGTATACTCCTAGGTATTAGCTAACCTATCTTATATTTTAATTATAAGAGGTAACGGAGTCCGGTCTTTTATTATATTGTTATTTATCTCTTTAAAATCGATATAAAGTCGAGTTTTTTCTTTATCTTTACAATTTTTTAAAGCAAATAGTATAGGAGCTCTATATTTCAATTTAAACTCTTTAATATAACCTTTATATAAGGATTTATCGACATATCCTTTTAATAACTTTAGATATTTCTTATTTAAGTTATATATCCTATAGAATTTAGGCTTAAAGCCTTCTTTTTACTTAATTTCCTAATTTTAACTACCTCTTAGTAATAGCTTATCTTTAAGTAGCGGCGTATATATATTAAAATATCTCTTAAAGATATTTTTAGTTCTTTTTAGATAACGATTCTTAAAGTATTTAAAATTAATAGTACCTTCCGAACGTCTTATATACTATATTCGCTCTCTTAGGTACTTTAAATTAATAGTACATTCCGAATACTACAAGCTATTTTTACGTATCTTATTCTTAATCTTTCTCTTATTCCGTTTCTTAATCTTATCTTTCTTCTTAAGGTATTACTACTTAATATCCTTTAAGGTATTTAATAGACTTTCTTTTAATTAATTATAAGTAGCTTTATAATTATCTTTAAGGCTTTTAGTTTCTTTACTAAAGTTTAGCGTCGTTTTTATATATATTATATTAGTCGTAATAGTATTATCGTTTATCGTATTAGTCGTCTTATTGTTTTTTTATTACGATGTCTTTTAATGCGATATTTATATCTATTTAGGAAGGTTTATTGTCCTTATCTTTCCTATTTTTAATATAGTTATTATAAGGTATTGCCGGATTAAAATTATTAAAGGGTTTCGTTTTAAGGTCGTTTTTTATTAAACTATAAACAGGAATATTTAAGGTATTATATTTAAACCTTAAAAGCCCTTTATCTTTATTTATTATAGGATTATATTTCTATAAAAAGAGTAGTCTTAATATAATATTATAGCTTATAGCTAAGACGTTAAAGGAATCTTTAAAGTTATAAATCTTAATTATATACTTTAGAGAATTAGTCTTTAGTATAATCTTATTATTATTATACCGAAAGGGGAATTCTTTTACTAAAAGAGGCATATAAGGCTTATCTTTTCTTTTGCAATATAAATTTAAACGATTTACCGTTTTAGGAGAAATATAGCTACTTATTACACCGTAATCTACTAATACGTTAAGGCAATATCCTCTTAATTCTAATAAAAAGGTTATTCTTTTACTTCGAGAATTATTATTAAACATAAGTAAGTTCTTTTTACTAAGAGCTAGCCTTATTAATTTTAAGATTATTAGTTTTTTACTTTATTTACTAACTTCTTAATAAATCTTAATTCTTTTTACGGAATTAGTTTATTTAAGTAAATAAGCTACTTAATAACTTTAAAAACTTAATCCTTATTAGCTTTATCGTTCTTAACTTCTTTACTAATAATATTAATACTTTCTCCGCGATCTATATCTTTTTATCGCTTTTAGTCATTAATTTCCTCTTACTAAGCTTCGAGTTAGCTTTTTAGCATGCTATTTTAAATTTGCTTGGCCTTATATAGTATCTTAAAGTTATTAACCTTATTATATAGGTTATAATTTATCTTAAAATACTCGCTATATCATTTAAACGTATCTTTAATAGCTATGTTAAGCAATTTTATATCTTCTTTTAGCTTATTAGCAAGCTCGTTTTTTTTTTCTTAAGATTGTCTTTATCTTTATTTAAATTAGTAAAATATATAGAAAGAGATTAATAGTCTTTCTTTAGCTTTTTAATCCTATTTGTTTAAGCTAAGTTACTATCTTAAAGATTTTCGATAATTGTTTTATTATATTACTTAAAGAGTAAAAGTTATTCGATTTTAATCCGGTAACTAGTATTTTCTTATATAACTTCCTCTTTATTAGCTTTTATATCCTCTTTAAGGTTTTCTATAAAAACCTTAATATTAGTAGTAAGTTCCGTAGTTATTATAGCGGGTTTATTATAAGTCTTCCTTAGTTTAAGAAACTAGCCGCTTCTTTACTTATTTAAAATATATATAAGGTAGTTGTCTTTTTAGTATTTAGTTTAAGAAAGCTACTTATACGCCCTATTCTTAATAGTAGTAACTATATCGAGATATTTTATAAAAAGAGTATAAGGCTTATTACTTTTTTTTTCTTAAAAAGGGGCTTTTCGTCTATTTTCTTAAATTTAAAGTCTTTAAGATTATAGCTTTCTTCCGTATTTAAAAGCATAACGTTCGTATTAAAATAAGGAGTGTTTTTATCGTCTTTATTAATAGTTTATAAAGAGGTTCCGTGCTTATAATTATCCTTATTTCTAAAAGCATTTCTTTACTTATTATTTAGGCTTTCGGCTTTTATTTTTATCTCTTTATTAAGTTTTTTTTTATAAAGACCTTTTATAAGCGAACTAGTCTTAAAAGGACTAAAGGTCGGTATAATAAGCTTAGTATTAATTTTAGTATTCTTAGTAAAAGGTAGTAATAAGGTATATTACGGATTATAAGCTAAAAGAGCATTATTCTTATAAATAAGAATATTCCTTTCTTTAAAGGAATTTATTTTTTTAATATAATCTCTTATAACATAGCTTCTTTTATATAGTTAAAGCATAAAATAGCTTTTTTAGTAGGCTTTAGCGGGCTCGCTTTAAGGGTATTTAAGTCTATTACGTTACTTAAGTCGCGCTATCGCTTTTTATTATTCTTCTTTATAACCCCGTATAAAAATAGTACTAATAGCATAGGCTAACTAAGTATAAGGAATACGCTAAGTAAGAAGCCCCGCTTTTAGTCCCGACTTAATAAGTAGTCGACAGGCCCCCGCAATTAAAGCTAAAAGACTCTCCTTTTTATAAGCTTTAGTCTTATAATAAAGTAAGTAGCTAAGCAATACTATAACCTATCGTACTATCTACTATTTTTACTACTTAATTAGTAGTATCGCGAGACTATCTCCTTATAATTTTTAAAGCTTCCCTTTTAAATTACTTAGTTAAGATAGTATTAGCGAAGGGATCGTAAAGCGGTGCCGAACCGGCGCGGCAAAGCTAACGTAACCTTAATTAAGGCTTATAAGTATAAGAGATTTATTTAAATAACGAATCCGACTAAACACCCTTTATGCTTAAGATAATAAAAGTGCCGTTAAGAATATCTTTATTAGTAGGTACTTAGTCCCTGCTACTTTAAGAAAAATAAAAGGCCTTTTAAAGCCGTATCGAGGAACTAAAGGAGACTTAATAGTTATAAGAGCGTATTGTATAGCTTAAAGAGGAAATATAAGAAAAAAGAGGCTTACTCCTTAACTAATCGAAAAGGTATTACCGGTCGGACTCCCCCGATTTAGTAGCTAATTAAGGTAGCGAGGTAAAGCTTAAAAATATTACTTAGTTAGCTTAACTAACTAATTCTCGGAAACGACTTAACTAGCTCTATAACTTAAAGGATACGTTTAAAGCTATACCTTAACGATTCCGCTAAGACGACATTAAAATCCTATTTATAGTAGAATTTATATATACCGACTATAAGGCGAGATAGCGCCGATACTTTAAGGAAGAACTGCCGATTAATTAAGAATAATATAGTATAAGCTAGATCTATTTTAAGGAATAAATACTTATACTTATTAAGGATATAGTAAATAGAGAAATACTTTTAGTAACGTAGCTAAAGAACGCTTAATAGCGAGATATATAGTCTTTATTAAAGTTTAGCCTTTACCTTAACTTTTTCGGCCGGTATTTCGAGCGGCTATTAAAGTAAATATAGTTATTAAGGTTCTTCGCTAAGTTACGATTAAAGCTTTAAGAGTAACTTAACCTTTACTTAATACCTATTTATAAGTATAGTAAAAAAGAACTAGTTTAAGTAGCTTAATGCTATTAAGACGCTATAGATAGTAAGAAACGCCGTTTAAGCGTAAGCTTTAGATTAAGATAGCGTAAAATAAGTTTAAGATCCTTTAACCGAGAAAATTCCTACTATAAAAAAGGCTATAGTAAATAGTAGTTAGGAGGTTCTTACTACTAAGGCACTATTAATACCTTAACGATAATAAGGGGAGATTTACGTTTAGATACCCTTTAATATAGCCGCGGCCGAGGTTATAAAAGAGGGCAAGGCTAAGGCTAAGCCTTATCCTAAAACTAAGGGGTTATTTATTTTAAATATAATAAGCTAGGTTACTATATAAATAAGTATACCTTAGCTTTAACTATAAATACCTTAGTAAATACCTTATATATTAAAGCCGCTTTATAAGGAAACGCTTAAAGGCCGGAGTAAATACCTTTCCTTTAGCTATATTAATACCTTAAGGGGAGCTATTATAGACTCTTATAGTACTACTAAGGCGAAACCTTATTAATATAAAGGTATACTTAAATACTTATAGTATAGTAGACTTAGTAGACGTATATTTCGCACGCTAATAAGGCTTACTATAAGTCTTACTATTATATCCTAAGCTTTTAGGACTAAGTAATAGTTAAGTAAATAACTATAAGGTCTAAGAGGTTTTAGTAAGAATTACCGATATAAGAGGTACCGAAAAGATAATTACTTAGTACTACGTTAGTACTAATAAGTTAATGCCGAATAACTATATTTTAATTTTATAGCTAACTACGGCAATTACGGATAAGAAAATCTATATTATTTTATAGAAAAGGCAATAGTAATTTAAGCACTAAATCGGCAGCGGTACTTTACGGAGTCTATGAAAATTTATAAGGGATTGCCGGAACGAGGCCTATATCTATATAATCGCTACTAACCTTAAGCTAATTCCGTTACTAAATAAGGATAACGATAAAGGAATTCCGGAGAGAAAATAAACCAAGATACTACTAACTTTATACCGATTTAAAGATATATTCTTAGTAAATAAGTCTAACCTATTACCGATTAAAAAAAGAATAAATTATATAATTAACTTAACTTCTAGCGTAAAACCACCTTTTAAACCGATTTACCCATTATCCCGCAATAAATTATAAGTATTAAGGGACTAAATTAGTAACTTTATAAGACGTGGTATTATCTAAGAATTATAAAGCCTAGTAGGCGTACTAATTCTTTTTATCCTAAAGAAAGACGGCAGCCTTCGTCTTTATATAGACTACTAAGGACTTAACCGTATTACGTAAAAGAATTAGTACCCTTTACCTCTTATTTTAAAGATCCTTAACCGCTACTAAGAAGCTAAATTCTTTTTTAAGATTAATATTTAAAACGTATACTAGCGTATCTATATAAAAGAAGGCGATAAGTAAAAGATAGCTTTCCGATTATACTATAGATACTTTAAATACCTTATTATGCTATTTAGCCTAACTAATACTTTAGCTACTTTTTAGAGCTATATTAATTAAGCATTAAAAGGCCTTATTAATATTATTTTTATAATATATCTTAATAATATCCTTATCTTCTTATAAACGGAAGAGGAATATACTAAATACCTTTAATAAGTTATAAAAAGGCAACGCGCGGCATAACTATTCGTAAAGCTATTTAAATATATATTTTCTTAGTAATTAGTTAAGTTCCTTAGTTTTATTTTATTAGTTAATAGGATATTAGTAAATCCTTAATAAGTAAAAGTAATCGCTAAATAGCTAGCACTTAATACTTATTAAGATATTTAAGTCTTCCTTAGGTTTTATAACTATTACTATCGTTTTATTTACCGCTACTCTTATATAGTAATACCTCTTACCGCACTATTAAAGGGTAGTAGTAATAGTAAGAAGCTAAGGAGAGTAGACTTAAACGTAACCGAATTTATAGCGTTTTAGTCCTTAAAAGACGTATTTACTAATATACCCTTACTTTAATACTATAACCTAAAGAGGTATACCTAAATTAAAACCGATATATTATAATATATAATAGCAGGCATTCTATCTTAGCTTAACGATAAAAGTCGCTATTACTTAATTATATTTTAGTTAAGAAAGTTTACTAGGGCTAAGTTAAACTACGGAGTCCCGGATTAAGAACTATTTACTATCGTAAAGTTATTTAAATACTAGCGATATTACGTTAAAGAAGCCGCATAATAAGTAAAAGTCTTATCCGACTATTTTAACCTTTAAACGTTTATACGCTAAACCTCCCTTAATTAAAGATAAGTATAATGGTATATATACTTAGCGCTATTTAACTTTACGATAAAGTATAGGATAAGGAAATTAAACCCGGCTAACGTACCGTTAAGAATGCTTAAATATAAAGGCGAGAAGCCCCTATCTATAAAGTTATTCCCGGAGCTTTAATTAAAGCTAGCACCGATAAATTATATAACTATTAATAATCCGTAAAAAGATAATAAAAAGTCTTTATAAGCAAAAGAAAGCCTAACCTTAAGCTAGTATAAGTATAGCAAGTTGCCTTTATATAAGGAAAATATATAAGCTTTTATATAGCGAACTACTACTAACTTAAGAGCGGACCTTAAGTAGCTAGCTATATAGGCTAAAGAAAGAGCTAGTTATAAATACCTACTCTTAAGAAAGATTATAAAGGATATAGCTTACGGCCTCTTAATATATACTATAGAAGTTCTTAATATTTTACTAAAATTGCTAAAACGTACTTAAAGCGAAGATATAGTAATTACTTAACGAAAAGCGATTAAAGACTTCTTAAAAGAGAAGTGTCCTTAGTTATTACGATTAAATAGATTACTACTATAAAAAGGACGAATTATAGTACCTTTTAATACTATCTTATAGTAGGAGTTAATATAACTTTACTATAACGACTTATTAGTAAGATACTTTAAAGGCTAATAAATAGGTAAATTACTATTAAGGAATTTCTATTAAGAGAATATAGTAAGGGATATTAATTAATATATCTAAGAATGCTTAGTATATTAAGGCGCTATATTAAGGAGGTATTGCCTTTACGGCGCTATATAATTATTACTATGCCCCGTGCGACTATAAGAAGAACTATTAATAAACTTTACTATAAGTTTACTAAACGTATAATATAAAGGGCGAGAAGTTAACGTAATATTAGTAATCGTAGACCGATATACTAAGTATTGCCTCTTTATTCCGTGTTTTAAGATAATAAACGCGCCTAAGCTAGTAAGGGCATTTTATTATAACGTTAAGTTAATATATAGGCCTTTAAAAGGCGTAGTTACGGATAAAGGATTATTATTTACTAGTAAGTTTTAATTAAACCTATATTTTATCTTATAAGTAAAATATCGGTTATTAAAAGCGTTTTACCTTTAAACCGATAAGTAAACGGAGCGTAAAAATTAAGCAATATACTACTACTTAAGATACTTTATAAATTTAAAATAGATAAACTAAGCGTCCTTTCTCCGGGTAGTATAATTTGCGTATAATAACATAACTAATAATATTACTAAGCTATCCCTTAATAAGGCCCTTTTTAGCTATTAGCTAAACTTTTATATTAATATTAAGGACGACATTATAAAGGGGGAGGTGCTAGAAGTAAGAGTAAGAATTAATAAGCTAAAAACTTTATAATAACGACTTAAGGAATACTAGTAAAAGGCTACTAAATCGCAAGCGAAGTACTATAACCTTAAGCACTAACTACCTTTACTTAAAGTTAGTAACCTTATTACGCTTTTTATAAAGAATTTACGCCTTAAGGATAAAAAGAGGAAGCTATCTCTTAAGTATATCGGGCCTTTTTAGGTACTATAAGCTATCGGGAAGTAAGCTTATCGTTTAGCTCTCTTAAATAAGTACTTATATATATATAATATATTTTATATTAGCTTATTAAAACCTTAAAAGGAAAGGCTAAGCGATTAAGAAGGCGCTAAACTATTAATAATGCTTAACCTTTAAGATAAAGAAAGCGAATAAGAAGTTTAAAAAGTACTAAATAAAAAACGCGTTAAAGGTAATACCTTCTTCTTAATTAAGTAAAAAGGATAGCTAGTAAAGTATAATTAATAAGTTAATACCGAGGATATAGCGAATAGCTAAGCACTTATTAGTAAATACTTTACTAACCTTACTAAGAAAAAAAAGAAACGTAAAACTAAGTAAAGGCTAGGACGCTAAGGGCATAAGGATAACTTACTTATTAAGTTACGATTCCTTATTAACTTAGTATTAATTCGCTACTAATTAACTATATACTTAGTTAAAGTAACTATTTATAAATTAGTAAAATATAAAACGGGGAAGAAAAGTAAGTAAAAGTAAATACTTAAAAGAAAATATAAAGCTAAGCTAAGTCTTCCTTAAAACGATAATAATAAAGGAAAGAAACTATAAGCTAAGTTATTACTACTTTACGTTATTAATAAAGGAGAGATAAAAGAAAGATAAAAGAAAAGATAAACCTAAACCGTCTTTTACTTATATCGACGCTTCGCTAGCGTTATAAGAACCTACTAAATAGTCCCCTTATCTATATCGGTTAAGGAGGGAAATATCGGCATTCCCTTCTCCTTTATTAGCCATATCTTAATTAACATAGCACTAACCTCTACCTTTATAATAAGTAAGGCGTATTGCTAAAACATATAGCCCGTATTGCCTATAAGTAGCTAGAGTTTTAACCGTGCTTCTTAAGTATAGTACTCCGGATTAGCTATATCGATACTAAAAGGCGGCGCTAAGGTTAACTAAGTAAGCAGCTCGCGCCGCTTATTAATAAGCATACGATAATCGCTATACTAAGACTAAAAGATCGTTAGCTAATTACTAGTATATTGATTATATATTAATTACTATTATATCCTTCTTAGCACTTATAATGCTATTCTCCTTTTAATAGGTTATCTTAGTAATATTAAACGCTTTATAAAGATACTAAGCCGTTATAGCAAGACAGTAGTAAGCCTCTTTATTAAATATAAAGGCGTTATTATTATTATCGTTATCCTTAAAGTTAGTATTATTAACATTAAGTATATTAAGCTCCCGAATATAATTAAGCACGGCGACTATATTAACACGGTCGCCGGCTATAAATATAGCCGCCTATATAACGATTAGCTAATAAATAGCGATAATAAATTTAATTAATAGTTATAATTAATTAATAATATACTTAATTATAAGTAGCCGCACGCTAATAGCACTACTTATACCTTAATAAGGTAATACTAAAGAAAATACACTTAATCTTTATAACCTTAATAGGCTTTAGCTTAAATGCCCGGTAAGCTATAATAGCGGTATAGAAATAATATATATACTAAAGTTTAGTAAGTATTACGCCGCTAATATAAATAGCGCGGGCTTTAGCCTTAAACTATATACGTTTCGCCCGTAAAACGATAAAGATATTAGCCTTACTATTGCCTATATTAATTTAAGTATTATTATCGCTATTACTATCGCTACTACTTATTATATCGGGCTACTCTCCTTTAAGGGGAGGCGTAATAAGCGGAGCGTTGCAGCTAAGTATTATTAATATCTTAAGGCCTAATTAGTCTTATTACTACTACTACTTTTAAGGAGTAGTATTATTATTAACACTACTAATACTAAGGATAAGGGACTTACTTTATACCTATTAATTATTAGTAAGCGTATTAATAGCCTTATCCTTAAGGATAGACATAAAGTCGGGTATAGGTACCTCTTTAAGAGGTACTCTTTTATTATAAGGTAATAGCGAGCTAGGCGTCTCCTTAGCTTAACCTTTCTTAGTATTAGTGCCGGCCTTTCCGGCTAAAGGAGAGTTAAGGACTTAAGGAGAACCTTAGTCGCGACTACGACGCTTTAAAGGCAAACCCCTTAAGAGTTAATACTATATCTAATATAGGAAATCGGCGCGCTTATTAATCGAGCGCGGCTTTAAAGTATAAGGTATATTAGTAATAATAAAGAGGTATAGAATATATATTAAATAGGGAGCGAAAAGGTATAAAGGACTTAACGGTAAATAATTACGGAAGAGTTAAAAAAAGGAAGAAAAATAAAAGGTGCGGGAATACGCACGATAAATATTTAATTAATATATTGCTATTAATATATAGGCGTAATACTTATAATTGCTTAAAGGCAATTAATATTATTATAACCCTGTATATAACCCTATATATTTCATATTATATTTAATTATATACGACTACTAGGCGTATATACTACTATATCTTAATTGCGCGTACTTATATAATAATACTAACTAAGGATATAACTATAACCTTATATTACTAAAATCCTTATAATAGTATATTTAATATACTCTTAACTAAATAGCTAAGGGCGTTTATTATAATAGGGGGATAATTATAAAAATAGTATTAATAGTATAGGCTAACTAAGTATAGGGAATGCGCTAAGTAAAAAGCCCCGCTTTTAGTCCCGACTTAATAAGTAGTTAATAGGCCCCTGCGACTAAAGCTAGGAGACTTTTCTTTTTATAAGCTTTAGTCTTATAATAAAGTAAGTAGCTAAGCAATACTATAACTTATCGTACTATTTACTATTTTTACTACTTAATTAGTAGTATCGCGAGACTGTCTCCTTACACCCCGCTAAGAATTAAACAGTACTTCTTTTACTACTAGCGTTTATACTACTTATTATTTATCCGGACTGCTAAATTAATATAGTCTAAAAGCGTCTCTAGCCTATTTAAGCGATAGATTTCGTCTTTAACTTCTTCTTTAAGTCCTTTATAAATCGTAGTTATAAAGGTATCGTCTTTTTATTTTAGCTTTAAAGTTATTTATCGGAATTAATCTATATAACGTAATAAAGATTTAACTTACTTAAGGCTTTTTAATTTATACTTTGCTAATCGTTACTTATTTATAATTCCGAACGTTTTTCGTAAAGCTTTTTTAAAGTTATTAAAATTCTTTAAACTATTCTTAATCTTAAAATTCCTATCTTTAAAACTATTATTTATATAGTCTTTAAGAATTAGTTTAAACTATATTATAGCTAAGCCTTATAAGTAACTAGATATAAATATAATCTTTATTACTTCTTAATTTATTATAGTAAGATAAAACTGAAAATAAGCTTTAAGAAAAGTAATAAACTCTTATAGCTTAGCTAATTTTTTAGTATAAGGATTAAATGCTTTAATCTTTAAATAGAACTATTATCTATAAAGCTTATAAGGGGATAAGAAAGCTTTAAATGCTTAAAACTAGCCTACGGCTAACTAGTTAGCTATAGTATCGTAAAAGTAAATATTTCTTCTTTTATTTATTATAATTAAATAAACGTAATTATAATAAATACCTTTCTTTACTTAATATCTTAAAGAATTTATTAAGTATAGCTCTTTTTATTCTTATTATTACTTATGCTTATTAATAGTCTTTTTTATTTTTAAACTAAACTCTTAGAAATTTTAAAGTAAAGAGTAATTTCAGAACTCTTTACTTAGTTGCTTTTTATTATAAGCTTTTTATTATTATTATTCTTATAATATAATAAAGAAAGCAATATAAACTAAGCTCGTGAAGTATAGAAACTCCGTTTTTAACTATAATATATACTAATTTATTAATATAATAAGTATGTAAATTAGTTTAATTAGCGACTTTATTTAAAGCTAATCTTATACTTTATAGCTAAAAAGAAAAGCTTATAAGAAGGATAAAGCCTTCTTTGTTAAAAAAGACTAAATTAATATTTATAATAATGTTAAGCTTTATAAGTTTATACTACGCTTTACTTAAGTAAATACGCTTATTAAGTTTTTAGGACCTATTAATTATATTTATATAGCTAAACACTTTTACTATTATATTAGCATTATTATATAACTAAATACATAACTATAATAAGGTATAAGGTGCCTAGTAGCTAGGCGGGGGGTGCTTTATTAAACTAGTAGTGCGGTTGCTTTATAAAGCTAGTATAAAGGGCAGTAATACCGTTAAGTATTACTAGCAGACTCCGTTAAGTGTTACTAGCAGACTTTTATCTATTAGTACGACGGCAACCCCTCCTGTTATATTATATAAGACTACTTTATAAACATATATAATTCTTTAAATAAAGCTATTAAGAAGGCTTAGTTAAGGAGCTTTAATATAAGTATAGTTTTTTGCATTTAAAAGGGAATTTATAAAGTATTATTATTATTTTAAGTAGCTTTTTATTATTATTATATTAAACAATAATTGCTATAGTTCTATTTATATATTAAAGATATACTCTTTTTAAACAAAGCTAGATTGTTTTAATTAAATAGTTAACTTTATTCCCTTAGTTTATAACCTATAAAACTTTATTTACTATTAAAAATTTATTAAAAGAATAATAAACCTTACTATATAGTTAAATTAAAGTAGGTTTTATAAAAAGGCATACTTATAATACTAAAGTAAACCTTTTCTTTACCTCTTTAATATTAAGTTATAAAGCTAATAAAAAAAGCCTTTATAACTATTTAAGTTTAATAATAAACTTTAGTTTTTAAAAGTATATTTCTAAAGTTTAATTTAATACTTTTAAGTACGACCTTATTAAGGGAAAATAAAATATATAGTTACTTAGCCTTAATAATATATTTATATTAGATTTAAGGCCTTATAAGCTTAACTTTAAATTTACTTCTTTTTAAAACTTCTTTTCTTAAGTTTTAAAAATTTAAACTATTTAGTAATAAAGTTTTTAACATAGTAAAAAAATGTTTTACTAAGAATTGATTAGTTTATAAGCTTATTAAGCCCCTTTAAACTTATTTTATAGCTTTTAAGTAAACTATAATATTCTTATATACCCTTGCTATAAATAAGCTTAAGTATTATTAATTCTTTTTACTATAAACTAAGAGTATAAAATAAGAATTTATACTATAAGGTTAACTTAAAAGGATAAAAACTTTAAAAGCTAATAATTAAATTATTATAATTTATACCTTAAACTTTTTTTATACCTTACTTATTTATAAATCCTAAGAACTACTAAAGTTATTAAGCTATACTTACTTTTAAAAGGACCTTATTTTTAAAACTAAGTTTCTTAATTTAATGCTACTATTACTTACTTAAGTTTATTATACTTTTTAAAGTAATACTTATTACTAGACTAAGTAAAGCTTTTAGCTATAATAATAAAGATAAAGCTATAAAAGCACCTTTATTTTAACTAACTTTTAAGGCTAATAGTTAATAAATATCTTAATAGTTACTAGTTAAGACTTCTTAATTATTATTACTTTAGAAAAAGCTAATTTTAATTAAAAAGTCTATTAAATCTTTTAAGCCCTTAGTAAAGTTTATTTAAAGCGTTAGTATTTTAAGCTCCTTTAAAATAATTTCATCTTAAAGATAATTATTTAAAGCCTTTTTAGCTTTTATTTAAAAAGAAAGTATATTTAGCGCTATTATAAGTTTTATACTTTACTTTTTTAAGTAAAAAGAGGTTTTAGCAACCTTAATAACTTTAAGAGCTAATATTAATATAAGTAGCTTAAAACTATAAAAACTTTTAACTTTTTCTTAGACTTTTTTTTTATTTATAAAATACTTAGGCTTTTTTATATAAATATAATAAAAAGCACTATTTAATAAAAGGATATTAAGTCTAACTTTTTTTAAAATTCTTTTTAAACTTTAAGCACTTAAAACCCCCTTTTACAACTTAGAGCTTTAATTTAAAACAGTTTATACTATTATAAACTTTATTTTTTCTTTCTAAAAAAAGCCTTTATAAGCTACTTTTTAAATAGCTAGTTTTTAGTAAAAAGGGTTTTTAGCTAATTTCTAAGCTTAAATAAAAAGGACTTTTATATTGCTTTATAAGCGAATTAAAAAGAAACTATTATATTAAATACTTTTATATAAAGAAAGCGAATTTTTTAATAAACTTCTTCGCAAACTAAATACTTACTTATAGTAAGTATATATTACGTTTAAAACTTTTACTAATAATAGTAATTAATCTAGTAATATTAGTTACCCCCTTAAGACGATATTATAGCGTAGCTAAAGGACGCGGAGGCGAGGGGGTAATCCGCCTTATACCGGTATCGATTATAGCGCTTAGCGCGGCAAGACGCCCCTAAGCTTTACGCACCTAAATAAAGAGTAGAACTTACCTTAATAAGATAATAGTGCGTAGCCCGGCTAGGCTATACGCAATATAAATAAAAAGAAGGCTTATAATAAAATCGCGAATATAGTCTTATATATATAGTTTAACTAAGTATAAGTAGTAGTAAAAACCCTCCTCCGCGCGAAAATGCGCGCTAAGAGCGCGTTAACTATAGTATAGGCCGACCTTAAGCTCCGTAAGGCTATTTAAAGCGCGATAAAGGAGGCTGTATATAAGGAACTAAGATAAAGGCGGGATTAAGGCTTAAAAAGGCTTAAATAAACTTAAGTAATAGTAGTAGTAAGCTTTAAAAGACCGGTATAGTTTAACGCGATAATAAAGCTAGTCCCGCCTTAGTATAAATATAAGTTAGTGGTAGTCTTAATAAAGGCAACGCCGGATATCTTAAACTATAAGCTAAAAGATATAGTTAAAGCGATTAACGTAGCGCTTAATATCCTCTTCGCTATAGCGGCGAGACGCCTTTTAAGCGGGGATATCGCTATAATGTTTAATATAGCAGTATAGCCTTATTAATAAAACTAAGACTAAGTAAGGAGTATCTTTAAGCTAGAGGTAGCGATAGCGTATAAGGCCTATATAGTAATTACGAAGAATATCTTAATAAAGGTCGTTAAGATAGATAAGGCGCTTTTAATTAAAGAGATCGTTAATATTAATAAAGTAAAAGTTAAATAAGCGTAAGTAATACGACTTTAAACTAAGACCTTTATAGCTATAACCTTTATTATTAGTATAAGTAGCTTAGTAAAGGCTAATAAGCTATATAATATAAGCTTATTCCTTAAAGCCTAGATATTTTAATATAAGCTATATAATAAGTCGGTCTAACTTACGTAGTATTATAATTACTATAAATACGGATATATCGCTAAATATTATACCTTAATATAGCTATATACTTACTCTAAAGGGACTTTATATATAGGTAGTAAAGATAAATACTATATAAAAAAAGGCGAAATCCTTTATAATTATATATTTTATAGCGGGTAGTACTTATTATAGTCTTATACTTATCTTATAGCGGTAAAAGCTTAAAATAAGGTAAGAGATAACTACTTAAACTGCTTAAAACGTTCTGCTAGTACTTATAGCTAGCCGGACTTTTAAATCCCCCTCCCTTTTATTAAGGACTATAAGCCCGCTTTATTATAAGCGCGGAAACGCTTTAAGCGATTAAGAAAGAATAGGTAAATACTATTAGCCTTACTAGCTAAGGCTTAAGTAATAAGCACTAACTTAAGCGATATTAAGCGATATATAAAGCAATAAAGCGTATCGCTTTTAATATAAGCTATTACCTTTTCTTAAATAATAAACCTTACCTTAACCCTTAGTATATAAAACTAAAAGTCTTTTATTAAAATATATAAAAGAGATATAAGCTAGTAGAGCTAGCTTTTAGCTACTATGCTAAGTATAACGTAATAGCGCTTTAAGAAATAGAGAAAATATAAAGCTTTAAGGCCTTAGCCTTAAAAGGCGTACTATACTAGCTAGTCTATAAAAAAGGCCGAAACGCGATATATATTTATAAAGGATATAACGCGGGAACGTAAATACTATAAACTAGATATAACTAAGAAAAAATAACTTTTAGCGATAGTATAAATTTAAGGTCCTTATACTTACCGCTAAAAGGAATATAAGTAGGTTTAGTTAAGGCTTTAAGAGAAATCGATAATAAAGATCTTTTAGTCTTAATTTAAGACTTAAATATTTACTACCCGCTTTAAGATACCTATAACCGGACCTTTAATAAAGTAAAATAGTTTATTAAGGAAGCTATTTAGCTTTAGCTTAAACTAGTTATGCTAAGAGGCGAATATATACGGTTTTTTATAGATAAAAGGATAGCACGATTAACTTTATATAAGCTATAATAAAAATAGTAGCTTAGTTTATTAGCTTAGACTTAAACTTTATAAGGTCTAACTATATCCTAAAAGTAGTCTCGTTTAAGATAAGTATAAAGCTAAAGGAGATATTTATTATACTAAGGTAAAAGGAGGCGGAGAAAAAGAAAGTTAAGGTAGAGGCCTTATCCCGGCTTAAAATATAATAGCCTACGCTCTGCAATTTATAAGAAATCGATATAGAAATAGATAGCTTATATAATAATTTAACTAAGTTACCCGCGCGATAATACTATATTAAAAGTAAGCAATCTTAAGGGGGAACGCTTAGTTTACCTTAAAGGCGACCTAGGCTATGCGGACTGCGAAGAGGGCTTAAAGATACTATAAAGGGCACTAAACTTAAGCAGCCTAAGAGGCGATATAAGAAACGACCGCGGCTTAAAAGCAGGCCGTGCGTAATATAGGATAAGAGTATTAAAGAGATTTCTTTAAGGAGATTAGCGCTAATAATACTAAGTTATAAAATATTAAACAGTAAGCATAGCTATATAGCAGTCTGCCTTTAGACTTAGTATATTTACTATTACTAACTAGTAAAGGCTATAAATACTAACTAACCCTTAACTTTAATAAGAAAGGCCCGGCTTTTAGCGGAACGTTTTTTCTTTGCTAAGGCCGCGACGCTTTTAAAACCGGCCCGCCTTATAGCTAAGAAGGAGTTATTTATTAAGCGGCGTATTAACCTTATAAATATATCCTAAGCAATAAGTAAGATAGCGAGCTAGAAAGTAGTAGGCTTAAATAAGATCTTACTTAGCTTCTTTAAGCTTTATAGCTTAGCGCTTTTAGCCCGGCTAGTAATAATCTTTATAGCTTATATAAAGACTTTGTACTTTCCGGCCTAGTTTTAATCTATAAACGTAGTAGTGCTTAAAAAACTAAAGAAGAAGCTTAAGGTATACCGCACTACTAAGGGGTAAAGGCCTATTTCCCTCTTACTAATAGTAAGTAAAGTCTTAAAATAGATTTTAGCTTAAAGGCTTATAGCCGCGGTAGAGGCGAATAAAGTCTTACTTAAAGGGTGGTTAATAAAAAAGGAGAGGTTTATAAAGGCGGCGATACTTTAAGTAACGGAATTAATACGCGTAATATAGGCTAAAAAGGGATCGTATTATTCCTAAAATATAATATTAAGGGGGCCTTTAATATAGTTAACTACAAGAAACTCTTAAAGGAGCTTACCCTTTAAGGCTACCCCGGATAGCTTA
Source organism: Ophiocordyceps robertsii (assembly GCA_027405785.1). NCBI lineage: Eukaryota > Fungi > Ascomycota > Sordariomycetes > Hypocreales > Ophiocordycipitaceae > Ophiocordyceps > Ophiocordyceps robertsii. The sequence goes on from JAPEBW010000771.1 coordinate 30,880, forward strand.
TAAAGCTAGTATATAGCTTTGGAAATAAGCGCTACTTAACCCTTTATTTTAATAAAAGAAGGGCTATGCTAATATAAATCGCTACTAGAGTTTTTTAAAGCTTGCCGCTATTTTTAATCCTATTTCTTTACTATATAGCACCGCTTTATAAAAGGCTTAAAAAGCTAAAAGGAGTTTATATTATCGGCTTCGCTAATAATATAAATATCCTTAGCGTTAGTCTTAAAGAGGGTATAATAATAGCACGGCTTAAGGCGGCTTAAGAAATATATGCCTTATAAGCGGAAGAGTTCGCAGTAAATTTCGAACCTTTAAAAAGCAAGGTTATTTACTTTATAAGAAAATATAAAGCGATTATAACCCTTATCCGCTTAAGAGCCGCGATAGTTATACTAGTTTAAGACGCTAGGCTTTTAAGAGTATAAGTAAACTATAAACTTTAATAAAAGGTATACCTTAATAAGCTACGCGCTAAGCTAAAAAGGCAGAACTTAGCTTTAATAAAAATTGCGGCGTTATAAGGATATACCTTACTTAAAGCCTAAAAGGTTTATAATAAAGTCGTTCGGTCCTTTATATTATGCGCTATAGTTACGTTTTATAAAATAACCTTAGTAAGCGGAAAGCTTTATAAGATCGCTACGAAACTAGCGCGGGATTAAACCGCCTACTTTTAAATAGTTATAAAGACCTACTAAGCTACCTTAGTCTACTAGCTTAAAACTAAGACTTAAGTCCCGCTAATTAACCTTTACCTTAATAAAAGAATAACTAATACCCTTAAGAGACTAAAAGACTTTAAAATCCTAGACTAAATTTAACGCGCGTTTATATTAATAGCGAGTCTACTTTAATAACGTAAATAATAGCTAAGACGGCCTATACCCTTAAGACTACTACTTATAAAGGCATTAAGGGGGGTATAGTCTTAAATCCGGACTAATAAGCTATAAAAGAAAAAAAGGATTAAGGAGATCCTCTTTAAGGAGTAGGCTAAGCGTTAAAGCTTAAAAGAGGAGCTAATAAAGCAGCGCCGAACGACGCTTTACCCCGCTAACCTCCCGCTACGGTTTAATAAAGCTATAGCGCTTAACTACTATAAGGCGCTGCTTAAGTACCTAAGCTTTATAATTACTTAAATACGAACCGGAGTAATAAGCCTTAAAGACTTCTTATTTTGCCGTAATATACTTAAGGTAGTATCGCCTCTTTATAACTATAGGCAGCGCCGAGATACTATTTACTATGCGATAATAAGTTATAAGCTTACCGGTAAGGCGAGGGCGATGCTACTATAGCGACTTTATAATATAGGCGAGGTATAGGCGAGGCTTTAAAAATTAAAGACGGCGGCTATTTTAGTAAGATAGTTTTTAAGCTTAGAACGCCTATATTAATTCTTTAGTATCCCGACTTAGTAGCTTAAGGAGCGGGCTTATATTAAGGTTAGAAAAAGTAACCTTTTTCTTAAGTATAGTAATAGCAATAATAATAGCTTAATAGCAGTAAAAAAGCAAAGATATGTTAAAAGCAGGCTAGCGGATATATAATACGCGTATAAGAGGGATAGGCGCGTTTTAAATATATAAGAAAAAAGGCGTATATATACGCGCGGTATATAAGAGGCTTTATCCTTAAAACTACGCGCGGGATTAGTAACCGGGCGGCGCGAATATATAACGAGCCCGATTAAGAATATATACGTACTATAAGGTGCCGAATTCTTATTAAAGGGGCCCGCTTTAAGCTTACTCTTTAAGGCCGCACTACTAGTAATAAAGGCGTAGGATAAAATCCTACTTACCCTTCCGCCCTTATATTAAAGAGGCGGCTAAGGGGGGATAAAAGATAGGCTACTGCTTATACCTTAAGCCCGGAGCTTAAGGCTTTAGGCCGCGGGCCGCTTAAGTTTAAGGCGGCCCCGGCTTAGCTAGGCCGCGTAAAACTACTTAGCGAGTAGAATATACTTATAGCGGAAAGCGTAACCCTTTTTTTTTATATAAAGTTATAAGACCTTATACGAGGCGGACTAGTCGTAAAAGAGGGGAGGTTTTACCTTAAGCACTTTAGTTTTTCCCTCTTATTTTAAAAACATCGAATTTCTAAAAACCTAGATTAAGTCCTTAGTATAAACTTAATTATAATAATAATATATAAAGAAAGCTTATAAGAAAACTAATAAGCTTAAAAAAGCTAATATAAAGAAAGTGTTAAGTATATAAGCACCTTTATAATTTAGTAGTTATATATATAAAAAGCAGACTAGCTATAATATTAAGGTTAGTTTAAATCTAGCTAAAAGAATAATATTTTTACTTAGATTAATAAACTAAATATATTTACTATAAAATTAGCTTACTAGCGCTTATAAAAGGGCTAATACGTTTGCTAATATCTTAGCCTTACTATAAGTAGGCCCGCTTAAACCTAGCCTTACTTAAGCATAATAATAATTTATTAAAAACAAGGCCTTTAGCTTTAATCTAATTTTTAACTAAAATATTAAAAACTTATATTAAATAACTAGTAGTTCTGTTAATAATAACGTGGTGCGGTAAGAATATAAAATCTTAGTAAGGGCCCTTTTTAAGACGTAGTAAACTTTTAAGCACTTTTAGCTTAGCTAAAAAGTAGTAAATTTATTTCGCTTTCTAAGCCTTATAGCAGCTAAAAGAAGCCGATAACCTAAAATACGTATTTTAGCGGATAATTAAATACTTATAAGGAAAGGTTTCCTAACTAATAATAACTAAGAAATATATTAATTACTTACTGCGAATTTAGCTTAAAGTTAATATTATTATTTTATAGCGGGTTTATATTAGCTTAAGCTAACTAACTAATTAACTTATTTATAGCTAGTGCCTCCTATGTTTCTATATATAGTTATAAGGGCTTATATAATAAGACTTTAATTTTAAGAGCAGCGAAAGGTTTATCTTAAAGTACTTTAGTTTCTTTTTATATAAAAACTAAGCGATAGCTTAAAAGCCTAGATTAAGTTTTTAACGTTAAATTAATAATAATATATAAAAATATTAAGTTTATAAAAAAAAAAGAATATTATATGCTTTTATAAAAAGGAAAAAGAAGGCATTTAATAAGTACCTATAAGTTTTATTAAGGAGGCGATTAAAGCAAAGTTTAAATCGGAAAAAAAAGAACTTAAATAAAAGGTTAAGAATTAAAAGAAAAAAAGAAATAGTAAGCAGCTTAAAAGTTAATAAAAGAGCACTTTATACTAAACTTTATAATACTTAAGGTTAGTATTAATAAGGAAAAAGAGCTTAATACGTTTATAAGTATAAGCTATAAGTGCTATATTATAATAAATAAAAGGAGTAGTAATAAGAAAGATATATTAATACTATAGATAAAAAGGATTATAGCTTTTTAAATATATATTAATATGTATATAAAATAAAGATTTGCTTTTAATACTAAGGTAAAGCTATAATATATTCTTAAAAAAGCTATAAATAAAAAAGAATAAGGTGCCTTATAATACTAAAAAGGATTAAGCTTAGTATAAGAAGTTAAGGATTTAAATTAGCCTTTAAAAGTTAAAAAAGGCTGCTAAAGTTATAAGTATTTAAAAAGTAAAGTAAATTAATGCTTTAATCTTTAAGACGGAGTATTAATAAGATTAGGTTTAAGATATAGCTAAAAGTAGTAATAAGTGCTTAATATAGAAATAACTATAATAAAAGATATAAAGAGGGCCTTTTAGCTAAAGATGCTTATTAACTTATTAAACTAGATTTTAGCTTAAGCACTATAACCTTGCTTAAACCTCTTTATACCTATAAAAGCTTTTAAGTAACTTTTATTCTAGCTAAGCGTAAACTATAATATTTATTTTACTTTAAATAAAGATAGTAAAAAACTATTACTATTATAAGGCCCTTTATATAAGATATTTAAAAAAAAGCTCTTAATCCTTTAAACAACTTTAAACGTGTTATTAAAAGTAAACCTTATCCGCTTAAGTAGTTTATTAGTTATAGTGCTAATGTTAATAACTAAAAGTTTAAATAGCCGCTTATACTTCTACTATAATTATTAAGCTTTTAATATAATTTTAAAAAGGGTCTTGTATATGCTATTACTAATTATAAAGACCTTAAGGATATGTATAAAGGTATACTATTTTCTAAAAGGTAATATTATTATAGTGTTTTATAATATTAAATATACAAAGGGCTATAAGTTTAAAACGGCTATAAAAATAAATTTTAGCAACGTTTTAACGCTATATTAACTTATTATTAAAGGATTACCTTTTTAAAGTTTATTATAATATATATAAAACATTTACTAATATACGTATTAGTATTACTTTATAACTTTAAAGAGAAAGTAGTAAAAGTGCTTAAAAAGCTATAAAAGGTAAGCTTAATATTAAACTTATAAAACTATTACTCCGCTTTAAAAAAAGTAAAATACTTAGGTTTTATTATATAAGCTAAAATAACGTTTAGTATAATTTAAAAAAGATTTAAGCTATTTAGATATAATAAGCACTAAGAAATATAAAAGGAGTTTAAAGCTTTTTTAAGTTAATAAATTACTATTCTATTTTTATCTTATTATATACTATACCTTTAAAATACTTAAATAGTATTTTAGGCTAGCGTGCACTTAGTTTAGTAAAACGTAGCTAAATTATTGTTTATTTAAAGCTAAGAAAGGAAGAAGGAAACCTTAATTTAAGCTACGTAGCTCCTTGCTTATAAGTGTTGCTCGGACGGCGTACACTTAGGTTAAGTTTAAGCTAAGTTTAAGTAAAGTCCTATCCGACTTTAGCTATACGTTAGCCCGACCTTAAGGCATTTGCTATAGTGTAACTATAGGTCTTTTTATAGCATAGCCCGTTATAAATAGTCTTTATAAGAAAAAGATAACCTTCTTAAAAATAAATAAGCACTTAGCCGTATTTAAATTTATTTAAGATACGTTTTATAATTTGCTAATATTATATTTATATAGCTTAAGGAGAAGATATACTTAAGGCGGACGACTTTAAGTATATAAAAAGTAAGGTATTAATATAAATAAAGCTAAACAAAGTAAATTACTTAGTAAGCTTTTTCTTAACATCGTTTAATATTATAAAGTATACTTAATCTAAAATAAGAAGCTACTTATAATTATAAAGTATTAAAACTTTGTAAAAGTAAAGCTATATAATATACTAGTACTTTTAGTATTAATAAACTAAAAAAACTAAAAAAAACTTAAAATACTTTATTATAAAAAGAAACCTAAATAAAAAGGAAAGTAAACTAGTAATAAAACTTACTTTATATAACTTTATATAAAAGTTTTAATTAAAGAGGTTCGTAATAAGTCTTTATATACTATTATATTATAATTAAGACAATTTAGCGGGTATATTAAATAAAAAGAAGATAAAATATATAGTTTAATTAATCTTAAATAGTATTTAACTAAAAGAATAATAAGTTTTATTAAGCAGTAAGTTTATAAACCTCTTATAACGGCTAATATAAAAAAAGGATATAGTTATAATAAGATAAGTAAGGGAAAAACAATAAAGTTACTTACTTATATAAGTAAAGTAAATAACTATATATATTACGCTAAAAGCAAAGTAAAAAAAACAGAATTTAACTTAAACTTTACTTAAATATATCTTAAACTATATTTAAAGAATAAGCATAATTGGCTTATATATTTAATAGGCAAAAGATATAAAAATAGTAAATAGTAATATTATAAAAAGATAATAAATACTAAGCGGTATTTTAAGTAATATAAAATAGCAATTAGTTACTTATGCTAAAATAGTAGCTAAAAGTTAAAGTAAATATATAATAAATATAAAGGGGCACCTTTGCTTTTAAGAATAGCTATAAGTACGAAGTTAGCTATAATATTTTAAGAGGAAAAAGGTTAAAAACCTAAAAAAGCTTAAGTTTTAGTTACTTAGTAAATATAAAACTTAATAGCGGTAAAGCACTTAAGGTATAAGAGAACGCTTATAATATTAGTATAATCTTTTTATACTAAGCTAATTATTAACTATATATTCCTTTACTACGAACTATAAACTATATAGTAAAAGCTATATTTAATACTAACTTTAAAAGGTGTTTTTCTAACTTTTTCTTTTTTAGTACTTATTTATATACTTAATAATAAACTTTAAAATTAACTTACTACTAATTAAGACTAAAGGCTTAAAGTACTTTTAAGTAATAAAAAATAAACTAATTAAGGTAATAAGACTAAAGGTAATACTAAGAATTAAAGCAGCGGCCTATATTATAAGGTTCTTAAGATTTTTTTTTACATTTAAAAAATATTTTAATTTTAAGTTTTAAACTAAGAAATTAACTTAATATTATAGTTTTAATAAGAGTTTAACTAGTAAACTAAAGTTTAAAAAAGGCTAAGCTTAGCTAAATACTTATAAATTAAGAAAGTAATAAAGTATATAAACTAAAAAGCATAAGCTTACTTTTATATTTACGTTTACTATAAGTAAAATAATAAAAAAGAATAGTTACTTTCTTTTTTAGTAGTATTAAAAAACTAAGTAGTATAGACAATAAGTATAAGCTTTTTTTTTATAATATATAAGTATAATATAAAGTTTGTTTTTATTATATAAAAGAAAGAACTACTTATACTATATATAATAAGTATAAAAGACTATATATAATTAATAAAAACGTTGCTAATTTCCTTTAAATAGTTTTTACTATATTATAAGTAAGGTAGAAAAAGATAAAAAAAAATACTTATAAAAAGGTTTAAAATAAGTAATAAAATATTAATAAATATAAGGAAGTAGATTATAAATAAGCCTTATTAACACTTTAACTAAGAATACTAAAAGTATATTATAATAAAAGTAATTAGCTTATATATAGTAAAACTTAATATACTAAAAAAGGTATATAAAAGACTATATATAAAGTTCTACCGCTATATAGCTAATAACTATTTACCCGGCTAAGTAATTAATAACTACTAACTATTACTAATAATTAAAAAGGATAATAAACTTTAGTATATTATAAAGAGGGTTTAATAAGCCTAGTAAAAGTAAGTTAGTTAAGGGAGGTAACGCTAAGTGTATATAAGATAATAAAAGTATATTTACTTACTATAGTAGTTTATACGTAATTTTAAAAATATTATTGCCTTTTAAGAATTTAAGAAAAATATAGTAATACTAAAAAGAATAATAAGAAATAAGCGGATAAGTTATAATAAGTATAGCTAAGAAATAAAAAGAAAGGATAAGAAGAATAATAAATTTTGTTTTTATTTTATATCTTATAGATATTAAAACGATTTAAATAGTAAAAACTAATTAAGATATACTATAAATATATGCTAAGCATAAATAATAATAGTATAAAGATATATTATAAATAAGGTATATAAATATAAATAAGATATAAAATAAACTATAACTTAATTTAATATAATTATAAACTACTAAGTAATATTAATAAATAAGCTTTAAGTATAAAGATATATTTAAGATTAACGTTTTATAATTATAGTATATATTAAATCTATTTCCTATAGTATTTATTAGTTATATCCTATTATTTTATATATATTTAAGATTTAAGAATATATATATAAGTTAATATAATAGTTTTAAAACGCTTATTTTAATATATAGTTTTAAAGCGCGTTTCTAGCAATATTTTTATTGCTAATATACTAATATTATATTAGTATAATATTATATATAGTTTAAGAAGTAAAATATATAAGTAAATTATTTAACTTATAGCGGGTAGAAGCAAAATAATTATAACCTTAAAGTAAAGCTTAGTTTTAATATACTTATTACTATTTAGCTATATTAAAAAACGCTATACTTTTATTATATATAATATAAAGCGGGCGCTATATAGTTAAACTATATATTTTACTCCGCTTATTAAATAATAATAATAAGCGTAAAATAAGCATAAAATCTAATATAATAGTAGTAATATATAGTCGCTAAGTATAATAAGGGGTATAGTATAAAAAGACGCTTATAAGCTAGTAAGAAATAAAGTATAAAGAAATAAAGCTAATATATTAAGATATAGTATAATAAAAGAATTATAAAGGTAAGCGCGTATATAAAAAAGTCAATAACTAATTAAAAAGAGAGAAAAAGTATTTTTATTTAAGTAAAGAAAGTAAGAAGGCGGTAAAATATAATTTTAATTTTAATATAAGTAGTAAGTAATAAAAGCATATTATACTATATAAGTATTATTAAGATTAATATCGTAATATTATAAAGGAAGTATATAATACTATAACTATTATTATATAATATTATTTAAGGGGATATATTAATAAATATATATAAGTATAGTATATATATAGTAAAGAAAACTATACTAATTAATAATAAATATAAAGTAAATAGTTAAGCGATAGTACTATATATACTACTCCCTTTTTTAAACTTATAGCATAGTAGTATATATAGTACTATCGCTTAACTATTTACTTTATATTTATTATTAATTAG